>CAJUYI010006994.1:0-12813 GCA_910591695.1 Galerucella pusilla
TTTGAACTCTTTGAGGTTGGCTTTATATATTCCCCAGTCCTCCCATATATTGCTTTTCAATGCACATAATTTTGAAGCTTAGAGTGTCTAGTTTTCGAATGTAGTTTTTGATTTTCAATAAAATCCAATCATTTTCCAGATTTCAGGGAAATTGATCACACCGGTAAAAACCGGACTTTTTTTAAATAAATAAATATACAAATCAATGTTTTATCAAAACGCAAGAAAGATATTAAAAACAAATTTTTGAGATCATTCAAGACCTAAGGATCCATTAGAAAAAAAAATTAGGGTAAAAGACTATTTTTTTTTATGAACAAATTAATGAAATAGTCTCAAAGTCTTGTGGAAAAAAACTGACCGCTTTTTAAAATATTTTTGTCGAGTACGAACGAGCTGCAAGTCACATGGAATGATAACTACGGGTCTTACCATTGTGATAAACTTTAAATCATCGGAAAATGTCGATATTTTGCCAAGTTATGGAACAATTCGTCCGCCCGCTTACAAGTTAATGCATAGACAGCAGAATTCCTACCAAATATAGGAGAAATGTATATGAAAACCATAATTACTGTAAATCTAGATGTCAAAATCATCCCGTCACATTCATACAAAATACTTTTTTTCATAAAGTCATAAAAACCTTTAAGGTCGGTTCATTGATCTATCTGGTAATTCAACAGATTTTATAATAAAAAAATGAAATTGAGTTTTGGTTAAATAATTTCATAGAAGCAGCAGTAACCTGTATTGGTAGCTGTCGACCGGTATCTACGCTTTTTTATGGTCCTACGAGCCGGATCGTTAAAATTGCGAAATATTTTCATCATTGTTCATTTCCCAATTAGTATATTTTTGTTCAACAGAAACTTTATCACACAAACAATACATAATTAAAAGTTATGGGCTGTATTAGTATCATATGGTCAAATCAAAGAGCAAAAACCATTTGTTTCACTCGACGTAATGGAGGGAAGTTAGGGAATGCATAAAAGGGTCGCCGAGGCCACCATATATTAATTGTTAAACGGTTGTAAAACCCATTATTTTTATTAGGTAAAACCAATTTAATGGAAATCCGCATTTGCAGATTTCGAAATTTAAACGCTATGGAAACAAATGAAATTGGGTAGGTAAATTGCTTCAACCAGATTAATTGATAACTGGTTCTTTGATTTATAGTGTATTTTTATCATATTGATAGCTGAAGAGCTTATTGCAAATTCAAAAACGTGTCTGAAACACTTCAGGGTGATTCAAAGAATTAAACAGTATTGTAAGCGCTTCTTCATGTTAATAAGTGCGAGGACCCTAATACCATTACCTTTCAAATATATTCAGAAGTGATAAATTTGCTGTGACAGTGCAGTGTAGTTGGGTAAGAATAGGACCATAGATTATTCAATTTAATTAATGAATTAGTAAGTTCTACATACATACAAGAATGCTTTGTAGCCCGAAAAAAGTTTGATTTGTTGGAAACTTGCAGATGATGTATCTAATAAAAATTCCATTTCATCAGAATCTGAAGAATCTTCAACTCCAGCATTAATTATTATAGATTTAACGGTTCCATCCATGATATTGTCCAGTTGCTACATCTTCTGTTCTTCTTTATGTGTATGATTCACAGCTTTTTTCCAGTTCTCTGCAGACACATATTTATTCGCATTTAGAGAATTGAGATACAATTGATTTATTTCATTCTGCCTAAATTCCAATGTCCGCCTATGGTTTATTGCGGTTTCATGGTCTCTTACCTGATATCGAGCTATCAATATGATAAAAATATATTATAGTTGGTTCTACGGAACACGCGAAATAAATCAAATGGTTAAATTTGAAGCTTAAGTATTCCTCACCTCTGAAAACAATATGAGTTATAGTTCATTTAATAAGCTTCTTAAAGTAAAAGATTTCTTGAATATTTTTCAACGGCTCATCGATAGACGTTCGATAACGATGCACCATCAATAATTAGTGTAGTCGAAGTAGGGTTTAGGGTGGAACTAATTCCCACAAAGACGAGGCTTGATTTTTTGAGCTCATTACTCATATAGTCTAGAAAAATGTGAAAAGAAAGAAACTTAACATGGCAGACTGTATCTTGTGCTCTGAAAAAGAAGGCGAAACTTCAAAGTTCGTTAAGTTATCTGCCAAAGGTATACAAGGAATTATAAGTGCAAGTAAAATTCGAAAAGACAATATCCATGAGTTATTTGAACCATTTACTGATGACCCCGTGAGTGTCCATGTCGAATGCCGCCGTATATATATACAAATCCTAATAATATTCAGAGTGATGCAAAATTAAAGTTATCCACTCAGGATGTAGCACGAGGTAGTTGCAGCCGAGTACTCCGGTCGTATATACCAACATTTTTATTCACAGAACAATGTATAATAATAGGTATAATTTTCATGAAAACTTCACAATTTCAGGACAAAGTAAAAAAAATTTTAGGTATAGTGGACGTAATATCTTTAATGCAGCTATCTAATCGTATATCCCCTTTAAGTTATGTTGCGGACTATGACGGTCGAGAAGACGGTATCGTATCGTATTACTGTCGAACAAAAAGCCGACAACTTTAAGTTCGCACAATATCTATTACGTCAAGTATAACTATGAACTGGTCTCTAAGTCAAATAGTGGTAGCATTTTCGAAGCAAGGGTTAAGATTTCTGTATCTTTTTGAATAGAGATGTCAAGATACTATTATAACGCCTTGTAAATTTGAAAATTACTTTCTCAAGAGAAAACCGTTCATTCAGAAACATCTACTTCTCGGAAGGTATGCCCCGACAGACACAGCATTACAGTTCCAAGTTAAACAGGCTTGGGATATCTTCTCGATATAAACAACCATCCTTGTTTGTAATTATATTATATAGATATCACTTATGATGAAAGTTGGTGTATGTTAGGAGTTGTATGGAATCTCTAGCTCTGTAACGGCTAAAAAGCCAGTTTGTCTGTTTGATTTACCTTTCAAATTATTACAAAAACGTAAACACCAAGCTGAACTCGTTGTTATTTTAAAACATAGTAATTAAATAGCCTTTGAAGGTGATACTCTAGATTTTGAACAAAGTTAGTTAATAGTATGCTCACCAGCACTATATTTACTACAAAGATAGATGTCGCGTCTTATGATGCATCACATAAGCAATTAATAGGGACATAAAGCAGTTCTTCAAATAGATCACTAATCCTTATCCGTATACGTAACGTAACGGAGATACGTGATTAATCAAAAAAAAGTATAAAGCAAATGCGTTCGTAACGTAACCTTTCATGTGTTTTAATTTTTAACCTAAAAAAATGAGACACTTTTATCTTGATCATAGATTACAAGGTTATGATTTATGATCACACATCACTTTTGTCGTGTGGTCGTTGATAAACGCGAACACGGAACACAATACAGCAATACGTACGTTAGGTACGTGTGACGGATTTATACTTTTCACGTAACTAACAAAACCCACGTATCGCTTCTGCACATGCGCTTTGAGATACGGATAAGTGATGATTTTTAGAACTGCTTTATGTCCCTAATATCTGCCAATTTTTCTGAGCATACATTGCAGGAAATGGATAATTGACTGCTGGCTATTTTGAAATTGCAGCCAGTTCTTGAGATTGTGTGGGAGGACTGGAGCATCCCAATAAATGTGAAGAGAGTAGAGTATTTTGGCTGAAATAATAGATGGACTCAAAAATACCAAATGGTCGTAAATGTAAGCAGTCATGAATAAAATGGATTATTAAGTATAAGAAGTTTTGTAGGGATCCTAACGGGACATTGTCAACTGAATGGGCACCTGAAGAGGCTCAAAATAGTGGAGAAAGAAGTATAAATACAGGTGAAGATGATAAAAGCTTGATAATAATGATGATAATAAAAATAAATAAAAACATTCGGGGTTTTCGTAACAGCATTAGACGAAAACTTGATGGATAAGAACAATCAATTATGTCAAAGTTAGCATAATACAAATCGTATCTCATAATGGCGAATGGCCAACATCAAATATACAAATGACCTAATAAACAGAACATGAGGGTTCCTTTAAATACATTAAACTTTAATGGTATTAAATATACAATTATTGTTCTTGCATTAACAAAGCGCATTCTCGCTATGCAAACATCTGATTTCATATAAATAACAGGAAAATACCAAATAAGAAAGGGATATTTTTAGAGTGAGTGGGTTTAAATTTGTTCCCGAGCAGGTAGCAACCGTCTGTAGTACCATTATATTCATTCCATATTGAAAACTTTTATTTAATTGGACCCCCAAAGAGAAATTGGTTATTCGTAGAAATTAACAACGTGTTTCAAGAAATTATTGAATAAAATATGGTGGTGAAGTTCTATTTTCCGGAATGTTCAAGAAACGTTTTTATAAAATATTAATTGATTTAAAAATTTTTCAATATTTCCACGTACCTACGTAGTTGTATGATTAAATCTTGTACAGAGAAACAGTGGTGCCTGCTGCCTACCTCCCAGAGACCCAATTTTTGAGAACCGGTGAGTAGAACAAGATAGACGGTATTCTCGAACGTCATTCTAGCAAACGTCATTTAAATTAAAGAATTACTTCCTACTGCTTCTACTGGGTGAAACGTGAACTTTGCGTTCAGCCTTTCAGTTTTTATATTTATCATTGAGTTTCTTCAGAATTTTGGTTTTTGGTGGTAGTCCATATATATTTACTAAAAATATTGCCTTTGAAAAATTAATAAATTATTTCACTTTTGTGATTTGTGGTGGAATAAACTAATGATCCAAAATTCAAGATTCTTAAAGTATTTTACCACGAAATTTGAAATTTTGAATTGTCTTTAAATAGGAAGTGAGAAGGTAACGGCAGGTCTTCTCTCATCGTCTGTTGACATAGCAAGTTTGGAACTGTGCAGTAATCCATTGATTAAATATTTTTCTACCTGCTTAAAAACAAAAGATGCCGTTTTACCTTAAGAATCTGGATTACTGGTATTTTTTTACATATAATTGTTACCTATATAAAATTTCATAGTGTACCTATTTTTTGAACAAAATGGCTACCCATTTCTGGAAGCCACATGGTTATACCTTTTCTCTTATATTCAACAAATTTGACATAAGATATTTCTATTTAAATTTGATTGCTTCGTATTTTTTTTCTATAAATCAGATATTTGTCCAGGGTGAATCCTTCAGTTTAATTACTTAATTGTATTCATTATGCTTCAATTTTTTTTTGTTACATATTTTTTATTTAGGTACCGGTATATTTTTGTAACACAGTTTCTTGGAGCACAGTTTTTGGAGTTCCTGGGAATAACAGTTCATGGGAATAACAGTTCCTGGGAATAACTGTTCCTTGGATATCTAACTGTGTCTGGGTCACAGTTCCTGTGTGACAAACAAGTTTCTGGGTCACAGTTCCTGTGTGACAAACAAGTACCTGTGGGACAAACAGTTTCTGATTAACAGGAAGTTTCCTGAATACCGGTTCCTGTAGACAATCCGTAGTACCTACATCGACAGCTACAGCTCAACACCATCTTCAATATCAACATAATCTTCATCATCAACATCATCTTCATCTTCAAACAATTGTTCTATTGATAAGTATTCTTTTTATTGCTACTAACCCTTTTTTTATGTAAATTTGAAGAATTATATAATTTTTTTTACTTTGTTAGTTTTATTTATTATACAGCAGCCTTAAGTTCTTTTCTTTTAAACAGATTAAAAGTTACCTGACCATTAAATTTGATTTTCTTTCTTTTCTCAACATAAATACTGTTTCAATCAGCCAGAAAATACAATATAATTTTACAAATTCGTGACCTTATTTGATGCTGTAGACCATTATAACCTCACTTTTTTATACTCTTCGCGATTCAATTTATATATATGTTACCGTGGAAGACCGAAATCTGGTGAATGTCGAGATACACCGTTGAATGTCAACATTCTCAACGTTGCTTGACGTATGTCCGAAATATTGTTGAAATTGCATTATTTCTAACTAACACCGGCGATTATCGACATTCAGGATGCACTCATGGTTTATGTTAAAAAGATTTTTTTTTTAAATAAAAACAAAAAAATCCATAGGTCTTTATTTATTAAAATAATATGGGAAAAGGACTTTGTTGAACTCAAAAAAAACATTAGAAAATAAAAATATAAAATTGAATATAAAAAATAAGAACAATATCTTATTTATTGCAACAACTTAAACTACCGTGGCACTTCGAATTGCACAAAAGTTCCTTGCTTTTACAGCTGCATTTAGTCGTGGAACACTTCCTTTTGCAGTTACAACGTGTATAGCCTTGCCCTCCACTTTTTGAGTTAGCAGAAGCTGCTTCTCTTGGCGACATTTCTTTTGTTGAAACTTCGTCCATGGAAATTACGAACTGATTACGGGTGAAAAGCTGCTTCAAGATACCATTTTTGTTAGCTAATCTATAAAAGTCTGAATCCTCTATTCCAACAACAACCGCTAACACATTTCGAGGGTCTGTACTACCGCGGTCGACATCAGGGACTTGAATTCTTACGGTATCACCAATTTGGGCAGGAGGAAACTTTTTTTTTAAGTTCGCAACATTTTTGTTGCTTGAAGTTGAAGATTCTCTTTTGCAGCTACTCTTTTTTAAGAAATTAGCTCGTGTTGTTCAGTCAGTGCTTGAGATGAAGATGTGCTAAGTGGCGGATCAGTCAGTGCTTGAGATGAAGTCGTGTCAGGTTGCGGGTCAATCAGTGCTTGAGATGAAGACGTTCCGGGGCTGGAACCATCTAAAAACTTGTCGGCCCTGCAGTGTCCGAGATCCACCGGACCTCATTTGTGTTTGTCGACATATACCGGTGAAAGTCCGAATGTATAATAGAATTAAGAAATGTTCGGACTTTCACCAAGGCATTTGACATATGTCGACATCCACCGGCGAATGTTGACATTCACTACTTTCGGTCTTTCATGGTAACATATATCTATATATATATATATATATATATATATATATATATATATATATATTCAATAAAATAGTAATAAATAACCATCTTCAAATATTTTTTGTTGTGAAAAAAAATTATGGGAGATCGTCGTATATTATACCTATGGCATAATTGTTATTACCATTTCACCACTGGGTGACCATCACTGATGAGAATTCACATGACAGATTCAAATACGCGCATTGTGTCTATCGAAAAATTCGGTTTTATGATTGTTTAAGAAATTTGACATCGCTGAGACTTAATTTCCAGTTTCGTGCTCCCCCTTCGATATTCCAGAATACGTAATTATGATGTTAAGAAAACAGCAATAAAGAAATAATCCCCGCAGAACGTTCTGTTCTATTGCCGTCAATAATTGATTCCCAGGCGTCATAAAGCACTAAACATGGTAACTTTATCGCTTGGTGCTTAGCCTTGAGTGTTAGGTCGTAACTTAATTTTAAATTAGGATTTGAATTTATCACAGCGAAAATTTCTTGACGTTTGAACAGTATTAAAAACTTGTTAGGCTTGTTCCACATTGTCGACGAAAGAGTTGTTAACACAATGGAATTAGTTAGTAGTACGCTTGGTGTTTGGAAATCTACGATTTACAGAGTTATAAAAGAAGAGAAATGTGGCGAGTTTCAAACAGCACGTAAAGCGCCAGGAAAACCAAAATTTTGAAATTATTTGAAAGAAAGACGTCGAAGGAAAGTGCATGCGCTCTTCCGTCAGCAGACAAATTTCTTGCCACGGTTTGAGATAGTAATGATTACCCTGAAATGCATCGAAGCTGTACACTATGGAAACTTTTGAAAGAAATAGGTTTTCTCTGGAAAAAGTCTATCAAATCGAAAGAAGCGATATTGTAGCTTGGAGAAGAAATTACCTAAGGACTATAACAGAAATGAGAAACCGGAGAAGAAGTATATTTTATTTAGATGGAACATGGATCAAAAAGGGACATACACCAAATAAATTTTGTTAAGATGAAACTGTTACAAGTCGAAGACAGGCTTTTTTAAATAATTTATTCACTGGTTCAAATCCACCATCAGAAAAGGGGCACAGACTGATAATAATATACATTTGCAGTTCAAACGGTTTTGTTAAAGATGGTTCATAGACTTTTTAATTTACTCGTACCGGTGAGTTTTTGTATGTTTTGTTTGGTAAGCGGTTCTAATGCCGAGAGCACTGCAGTCTATTTGCTTATTGTACTCTACTCCCACATTTAGTGCACCCATCCAGTTATCTCCGTATCTTTGAGTGGACGATATAGGTCCTCTGAAGATTGTTTTTCTCCTCGAGTCCAATGCCTCACAGTGAGATAAGATATGGGTTACGGTCTCGGTCCCCATGCCACAAAGTCTGCAGCTGAGGTCCTCGTTATGTAACCCTATTTTATGCAGGTGATCTTTTACCGGAGCATGACCCGTTAGATAACCTGTAATAATTCTTAGCTTATTCCTACTGATATTCAGTAGCTCTTCGGCCCGTTTTACACATGTGGGTCTTACTGTTTACCTGCTTGGTACACAGTGTTCCTCCACTGAAGTCTATGTTGGCTTTGTAACCATTTTTGTATTTGCTCCCGGACTACCTTCTTTGTGGTCCCAAGAGCTGGTTCTGGTCCAACATATGCTATTGCTGAACCTCTTATCGCGAGTTCATCAGCTTGTTAATTTGCAGAAATACCGTTATGTCCCAGGACCCACACTAATCTTACTTTAATGTGGTTCATTAATGGTTCATTTAGTTCTAGTACCGGTGAGTACCATGAGAACATTAATGTCTTTAAAGAATGGTTTGAACAAATGATAGATTTTTCCCCTACAACTATAGCCAAGTAGTTAAAATAAGATTTCCAGTATTGGCTAAATTCAGTTAATATTAAGTTCCATTCCGGTTCTGTGAGAAAAAACTGTAGGTATTCTTTTTGTTTCCTTCATAATGAGAAAAAATATGAAATTGATGAAATTGCAAAAAGTCGTGAGATGACGGTGCGAACTAGACCCGATTGAACTGGTCAGATAAAGGGAAAAGTTCCAAGAAAAAATGATTGTTTTGAAATTAGTGATGTTAAACAGTCGTTTTTGGGGGCTGTAAAAAAATGTGAAACCTGACAACTGGGAAAATGCAGTAAATCATTATCAATATATCATAACAGAAACATCAGTGAGTGTCCCATGAATTAGTTCCCAGCAACACTTCGGTTTTATGCCAATGCTGGGTATTTGATATGCATTGCTGATTTTTAAAGTTGCTTCTTTTATATCTTCAGGTTAACTGTGAACATTTGACGGTGGCGAAAGCTAACTGTCACTCGACAAAGCCAAATCAAAAGTAACTAGATTTCTCAGTGTTTCCATACATGCAATGCGTTATGCGGACGACTAATTTATGAACTGACAAGAGTGACAAGATAAACGTCATATTATTTGAATCGTTTGTGGTTGTGTTGGAAAGTCGGTTATTTGCAATTATTTAGAAGTTATGAGGTTCTCTCTTCTTAATGCAATAGTGTAATTGAAATTCAATATTGGTTGCATGAACATCATATAGGAAAATATAGTACCTAATTAACTTTTTCTAATGTAAATGTAGTTATAATATAATGAAAATGTAATGATAATGAACGTTGCATGAATCCGCCTTAAGTTATACTTAAGCTGCACAATAGGTCTTCTAGGTATCAGTGAATGTCACCCCAAAAAACACATACTTAAGCTGCAGTGGGGCAACACGCTAAGAACTTAAGTGATTCTTAAAATTAAGAGCAACTCACGAAAGGCATGCTCAAATTCCCAACGGTGCACACTGGCATTAATAATACATCATTCATCGGTAGCGTAGCGTATTTCAAATCTGATGAAAAAAATGGTGCCACAGCTCTCTCACATCTGATCACTCTGCAAAACTCGTGTTCAGCAGTAAACTGATTATTGCGCTATTCGGAATGAACGTGACCAATTTTCACAGAAACGTCGAATATTTTATTATTGGAACTTTAGTTCTTTACGTCAGGTTATGTTTGAGAGACCGGAGGTCGCGACGCAAAAGATCTGCCCGTTACGTTACGTTACGTGATGTTACGTTGCTTCGTTATGTGCCTTGCTTGCGTGCGTGTGCTCTCTCCTGAGTCTCTCTCTCGTTTGCGAAGCAGCGATTCATATGCTTCGGCCGGGAATCAAACCCGGGCCGCCCGCGTGGAAGGCGAGCATTCTACCCCTGAACCACCGATGCTATATTAAAATTCTATGCAAAGCTGGTATTCGCAGTGCTGGTGATCTACTTGAATTTGTTCGGATAAATTTTTACTATTATTTCCATAATTTTTTTTTGCGCGATTGATCTTTTTTGTTTATTTACAGCATCGGTTGTCAGGACGGTAGGTTGTGTTTACTGGTTTCTAAGCTTAACACGGTAAGTGATTTACTTACCGTTCAGACGTCGAAAAGTAATAAATAGCATAAAAAAAATTTCACCAAAATGCAAAATATATTTTAAACTGATGGAGAAGTATAAATGGGTCTAGCACATTTACTTTTCGAAATACAGGGTGTTGAAATTTTGAAAACTTGAATGTTTTGATTCGATAACTTTAAAATAGATGGATAAATTGATTTGACATTCGGCAGGTTGTTTTTAAATGTGAAAGGGCATATTTTGAGAGAAATAGTTTGTGCAAATAGTGTGGATATGATGGCCATATCGCAGGAGGACGAGTTTTGAGCACGATGCCGTAGGCGGAGTGCTAAATCGCTCAAGTGCGATATGGACAATCCACACGAGTCGAACAGCATATTTTTTCTACGACCCACTTAAGAAAAAATCTAGAAAATGAAAATTTCTATAAACTGTAATATAACTTCAAATTGCAAATTTAACAATTCAATTTTATGTTTCCACTAATTTTTTTGTGATAAACGTACAGTTCTTGAATGTCCAATTTGTATAATGCTACGGTTTCCCTTTTTAAATATACGATGCTGTTATAAGTAGATGTTGCCAGTCGGACTCCCTCATGAAGGGTACCGTACCATTATCTATAATAATGAATATTCTGCTAAATATTTCAAACGTCTACCTGTTGTCGTTATTAATATCAAGCTGAATAATTATTTAAAAATAAAATTAACAATAAAAAAAAACTTTTTCACGGGGAATCGAACCCGGGTCTACCGCGTGAGTGTCTGGTTTGCTTACTACTCGACCACCGAGGAATGTGCAAATTGTTTATCTATAACGTCAGATATATTACATAATTTTTGCTTAAAAGGAACTGAAGTTCCTACCGTGTGTCCCGCGACACGTTCTACCTTTTTTTATTCATTAAGAACAGTTTTTACTAAGTGAGTAACACTATTGTCCATAAAGCAGATAGTCATAGTTTTCCGAAAGTAATTTTGTATTTTTCAAATTATTAGTTAACTCTCCACAAACGAGCACGTACTATGCGGCTCAGTATGAGAAATGATGACATTCTTCTCATGTATCGCTGCAAATCTGGCGTATTTTCAGCTACTACAAACCAATCACGTACACTGTTAGAACCGACTTTCCCCTGACGAGCTTTTCCATGTCGTTTCTGGAAAAAAAAATAAACTTTTGTTTATATCCCTTTGGGATTAAACCCCGAACAATAATCAAATACACAATTCGTGAAATAAATAAGTCAACATGATTATGAATTGTTGAGAATACTATACAAATGAATGGATAGTTATATTAAATAGCTTTTTCTCGATTTATTGAAATTTACACTTAAAACCTAGTGTCTCTGGCATATAAGCCAGTATGAAAAACTCGCACTAAATTTTCGATTCAATTTTTTTCAATGGCTTAGGATCACTTATTGAACAACACAAATGCTGACAGCTTCCGGTGGATCTTGAAAAAACGTTTTGACCGATATCTCAGAAGCTTTAGGGCAAAATTCGTTCAAACCTTTATTATAATGAATAAAATTTGGTTTATGTGACCTTTTTTTTATGGCACCTACATTTAATATATCAGTTTTTCTATCTCGGAAAATGAATCCAACCATTTTAAAATTTATTCCTTACTTTTGCTCAAGACTTTTTTTCCATACTTTTTCAGATATAGGTAGTTTAATGTAGAAATTACGATCCTCGGGGGTGACGCAGCAGCCCAAAGGTTTTTTTGGAGTTGGTAACCATTTCTTTTATGTACCCACACAAAAAAAGGGACCAAGAGGTCTGAGCCTTCCGCCAATAGCTTCAATAATTCCTCCGGTACCTCCCAGTCTGCTGGAGTAATATCCTGCAAATACCGAAAAGCAGGCTTAGACTTCATTGTAATATGTGCGAAAACATGCACTAATCATCCAAAAGTGAACAATTTGTTGACAATTTTGACCACGAGAATGAGAAATGTATTAATGCTTTACAGTCTTCTTTGTATTCCTCTGAAGAGGGTAACGAGTATGAATAGGAAACTTCCAATACAATTGGATTTTCGCCACCTCCAAAACGCTTGAAAATTGGATTGGACTTTCTTGATTATATATAGCGTCTGTACCTACATACTCAATAATCCAGGATCAAATTAAAGCATTCTAGTATATTAAGTATTAAGAACGGTAAGGGTTGTTTACTGAGCTGAGCGTAGCGAAGCCTCCAATTTTGCTGGAGACCGCTATTACCCTTAACGTTCGAGATGCTTATACCATTTTTTGCGCGATCGTATTGAAATAAATTTCGAATAAAATAATTTGAATTTCTTCATTTCCAATAATCAATTACCTGCGTTATCAGGATAGCATCATAAGT
>CAJUYI010006996.1:0-12810 GCA_910591695.1 Galerucella pusilla
GTTTCATACCCTGTAGATGTTTTATTAATAAGAACATCTAAAAATGGAAAAAATTGTTATTTTCAATTTCAATTTCAAATTTTATAGACTTCTCTCCTTCATTTATATTTTTTAAAAAATCATTAAGAGATATTAAATCATGAGGCCATATTGCGAAGATGTCGTCTACATATCTCCACCAGACAATTGGTTTTAATTTTTGATTATTTACTATTTCGGCTTCAAAATGTTCCATGTAAATATTCGACAAAATTGGTGAGAGACAAGAGCCCATGGCAAGACCGAAATTCTGTTCATAAAAATCATTATTGAATTGAAAATATGTTTTTGTTATACATAATTTTAATAATTCTATTATTGCTGTTACGCTCAATTTGGTTCTTTCTGTAAAGGTCTGATCAATTTCTAATTTTGATTGCACAAGTTCTATTGTTTTTTGTACCGGTACATTCGTGAAGAGACTAACTACATCAAAACTTACCAAATAATGGTTTTTGTTGAAATTCAAATCTGATAGCTTTTCTATAAAATGATTGCTATTTCTGATGTATGAATTTGTCTGTCCCGCGAGGGGTTCAATTTAAAAAAAGAATGAATAATATACCACAAGGAACATACAGAAGATATAAAATTATTTGAATAAAAATGCCATTACTTTGAAATTCGCGCTTAACCAAAAATGACTGATGACACATGACGAGTACGTTCATAATATATCGAAAACTGACAGTGTACTTGTCAGTCAGACGACGGAGTAAACGCTTCTCGTGGTGCATTTGTTTATTATTTATAATTATTGTTCTTAAATTTGGCTAGTAGTGGAAAAAATTGTATATGTCACCGTGAAAGACCGAAATCTGGTGATTGTCGAGTTACACCGGTGAATGTTTTTTTTTGAAATAAAAACAAAAAAAATCCATAGGTCTTTATTTATTAAAATAATATGGGAAAAGGACTTTGTTGAACTCGAAACAAACAGTAGAACATAAAAATATTAAATGAGATATAAAAAATAAGAACAATATATTATTTATTGCAACAACTTAAACTACCGTGGCACTTCGAATTACACAAAGGTTCCTTGCTTTTACAGCTGCATTTAGTCGTGGAACACTTCCTTTTGCAGTTATAACGTGTATAGCCTTGCCCTCCACTTTTTGAATTAGCAGAAGCTGCGTCTCTTAGCGACATTTCTTTTGTTGAAACTTCGTTCATGGAAACTAACTTTTCTTTACAAATTACGAACTGATTACGGGTGAAAAGCTGCTTCAAGGTACCATTTTTGTTAGCTAATCTATAAAAGTCTGAATCCTCTATTCCAACAACAACCGCTAACACATTTCGAGGGTCTGAACGATCAGGGACTTGAATTCTTACGGTATCACCAATTTGGCAGGAGGAAACTTTTTTTGAGGTTCGCAACGTTTTTGTTGCTTGAAGTGGAAAATTCTCTTTTGCAGCTGCTCTTTTTAAAGAAATTAGCTCGTGTTGTTTAGTCAGTGCTTGAGGTGAAGATGTGTTCGGTGGCGGATCAGTCAGTGCTTGAGATGAAGATGTGCTAAGTGGCGGATCAGTCAGTGCTTGAGATGAAGACGTGTCAGGTTGCGGGTCAGTTAGTGCTTGAGATGAAGACGTGTCAGGTTGCGGATCAGCTCCAATGGTATTTTCATTATCCATGTCTGTTTCACCATAAGCTTCTAGCTGTTCTTCGGTCTCAATGTTTTAAATTTGCCCGCGAGGGAGTGATGACGATGTTATACCCCTCTTTGGTTTAACGCCAAACAGGGCTTCATAAGGACTCTGGCGTATTCCTTCGTGATAAGCTGTGTTTTTAGCGAATTGGACAAACGGCAAACCTTCTGACCACTTGTTTGAATCATTGTCTTGCATCCAAGCAGTTAACATATTTTGTATGTCCTGATTGGCTCTTTCAACCGAGCCTTGTGTTTGACTGTGACGAGGCTTTCCGTGCACTATTTTAACATCTTTCTACATAGCGCATAGTTCAGATATGACTCGATTTCTGAACTCTCTGCCGTTATCCGAATGCAATATAGCGGGAGCACCGAATGTTAAGAAAGTTTGGAGAAGGTAATATGCTACTTCTTCCGATATCTTGCTTTTCAAAGGTCGTAACTGGACAAATTTGGTTGAATGATCTTGATATACCATTATAAACTTGTAATCGCTATCCCTGTGTGATTGCAAGTCTATCAAGTCGACTTGACATCTAGAGTTCAATTCGGAACTGAGCATTGGTTTCACAACAATAGAACAATACAACAAGTATTTAAATACCGATCATTCAATACGTCGTTGCTGTAAAATACTTCAGCCCTTGGTGAACAAGATTTTCTCCATTGAGTCTGGAGGTCTTCACCATCAGCGAGTGATTTTATTGATACTAAGGATGCTGTAGAGTATGAACCACCCAATTTCATGAGCTTGTCTTCTAACACTTATACTGGCCATAGTACAATTAAAAATACTTTTCCGAAATTGTTCACCAAGGGTCCAAGGAAGGGGCGTCAAAAAATCTTCAAAAACACCTCACATAATGTAGTGCAGTGCCGCGATTAAAAAGTTGACTTGTGCTCAATTACTCCATTCGCTCCATTCTCAATCCAGTAGGTCTTTAGGTAGACAATGTTTTCATCCTTATTAATGATTTGAAGTAACTCCACCAAACGACAAGAGCATTTCAAGTGATCGGCAATTAGTATTGAGTCGATGTGTTTCATTAAATCGATAGAGGGATGGAAAATGTTGGTTTGTTGATTCAATGGTGTCCCTAGGGCAAACGAAAATACGGAACGTGGAGAGCTTAAAAGAATATTCCTCTGACATTATGTTTAAAAAAAGTTTACATGTTTTTTTTTAAACAAAAACTGAACGTGTCTAGCTTAATTAATATGGAAGGGAGCAGACGTGTTTCATAAACCCGAACAGAGTTATTTCAAATGGACGGTGATTAAACTAGAATATATGAATCCTCAAGGAATTATCTGTGGCAGTAGTTTCTTTAAAGGGACGTAATTTCCATTCATTAATTCCAAATAAGCATAAAAGAGCAACGGAAATGATGTTGAGAGCGTCTCATGAAAACTTAATATTTGAAATTGCAATGGAAATGAATGCACCCATAAAGGAAGTCATTTATATTAGAAAAATATATTTGAGGCAACCAGAACATTTATTGACATGGTTCAGGCTACAAGAAAAAAGGAGAAAACAAACAAAATGAAATCAGGTGTCATCCATTTCGTTGGATAAAATAAATACTGTGAATAACAATATTAAAATTTGGTTTATCAATAACATAACAACGGAGTAACAAATCACAATCTTGGTTGTGATTGTTCTCTGTACCGCATAGTTGCCTGTACAATAACTTGATTCTTATTAAATAAGTAATTATACTGTTTCATTTTCGTGCACTTGACATATCGTGGAAATCCTTCGGATTTTAATATTGACTTCATGGAGCAATTTCGCGAATAGTAATATCAGAAAAATGGAAAAACGAGGAAAATTATTATCTACATGTTGCAGCATATCGTCTAAAATATTCGAAGAAGGGTTGGTTGCAAAAATGAACTATAGTTGACTCTCCGTCGTGAAAACGTTAACATAACTTAAGTTGTCAGAAATACGTTTTTGAAACGTTCATTCCATTATCAGGATGTTAACTACTAGTACTCAGTTGGGTGGATGTTGTAACAACGCCGTGTTTTAACTTTAGACATGCTTAACATTAAGACAACTTTATCTGATGGTGTAGAGAGCATATTTGTTTAAGTGACTAACTTCGACACGAAATAGAACGTTAATTTTGGTGTACTATGTGGGTATCGTCTTCAAAATGCTACTAGCGCTAATGTCTTTCAGTAGTTTTTGTTTTGTTTTCTGAAAGTACCTTATTTTCCTCGATAAAAGCTGTAATAATTTATCAACAGTGCCGAAACTTTCCGAGTTCTTACATTACAAAATCATTATATTCTGGCACGCATCTGTTTCCATCGGATACACTTTCTATTATCTTTGTATACGATGGCAACATCTGCTTATCAAAAATAGTCTTTTTTTTAACGCGTGGTGAAGAATGCCGTCTCCCGCTGGTGAGCGCTATCCGCCAGAGCTGCTGACAGAATTGTAAACTTGGAAATTAAGTGAAGTAGAAAAAGAAAAACGGATCGAGAACAGAAGATGCGAAGTTATCGATAACGAGATTTCTATATCGTGACCAACCGGTGGTTGAGCCATTTTGCCTCTTTCGAATTTTTGTTCAATCGATATGGAACGACGTGGTAGAAAAGAAAAGTTCAGTATAATGTTACAGTGAAATTGATGTATCACGTAATAATCTGTTTTTGGGAAAATTTTTGTACAATACGTATAGCTAGGAAAAGTTTAGTGAGTGGAGGAGGATTTGCAGATGATGTCATAATACTGACAGGGACGTATTCGACTGAGGGATGGATTTTCTCCAAGAGAGCAGATATTTTGTCTTTGCGAATAAGTAAACAAGAAAAATGTGTTCTCTCGAGAAGTTAGTAAAGAAGATGGCCCTAAAAGTGAGAAAGACATCTAAATATACAGGTTGGGGCAATCTTCTGACATCGGAGGATTACATCGTTTTGGTGATAGATAGAACTTTATAGTTTTGTGTGAGCTAATACTGAGGGCACATTTTGAAAATACTTTCGATTCTACAGGATGTTCCAAAACCACGTAGCAGCACAAACTTACATTTTTTTAAATGGAACGTACTATATTTTGTTCAAGAATCGGAAAAATCTCACCGAGAGCGTTACAAAAAAATAGCACTCTAATATATTATAAGGGTGTTTTACAAAAAAGACCTCCTCTTTAACACTCTGCAAAACAGTAAATTATAATAAATCAACAGTTTTTTGTATTCAAATATACACACATCATTGGTTGTGCTCAGTATTAATTACTTTTTTCATCTGTGGCTTCTTTAATACAGGGTGAAACAAAACGCAAATCAAGCAATATCTCAAAATTTTTAAATGAATCACCCTATAAGTCTTTTTACAATTTGTTAGTACAATTAATAAACTTTCAAACGATGTAGTACACTTAGGGCATGAGTTAATGGAAAATCGTAGATTTTTTATGATAATGGTCAAAAACAAGTACCTATATTACGTACAAATTAAATGGTATTAAATTTTTACATGCAACATCTTGTGAATTTTAACATTTCTAAGTCATAAATTCTAATCGTAATTTTGGATGCATCTAAAATATCTTTGACTTCTACTCTTACCATTAGAGGAAGGAAAGAAGGAATTATGTTGGAAGAAATATTTTTGTTTACTGTTAGTAGGCTAATGTCATTATAGTACTAATAAATATAAAAGCAGTTTGTAGTCTTAAATTAAGTCATCACGAACAGTATATCTTAGTTATCTAAAATGCAAACTTGTATTTTATTTTCCAACTTTTTCTATTTTTGAAAAACTAACAATTATGAAAACCAACATTATAAGAACACCCACATTTACATAAATGAACATTAATATTCCATAAAAAGTATAGTAGTTTATGCTAAGTGTTCAAAATAGCGACCATTTACTTCCATACAATTCTTTTCAAAAACGAGGATCTTACTCTTTCCAACATAGCTGGAACTATTGTGGAAAATGCGTTACGAATCCTTTCTTTCACGTCTTCTCTGGTAGTGGTTCCGTTTGATACACAAGCTGCTTGATGTATCCCCATAAAAAGAAATCCATCGTTGTGAGATCTGGAGATCGAGGAGGCCACGAAATTGGTCCACCACGTCCTATCCACCTGTCGGTAAAATGTCTGTTTAACCACCGACGTACACAACGAACGTGATATACAGATGCTCCATCTTGTTGGAACCACAAGTTAACTATTGTGTTTGAATCAACTTCCTTAACACAAACGAAGAATACAGCAATATTTCTTTGACATTTATTAGTGGATACTATTTTAATAGTAGCCCACTTGATATAATCAAAAATATGGCTTGATTATGTTTTGTACATTCTCAAACAAGTCTATAATAATAATTCTTGAAACTGAAACATGAATAAATATGAAATTTTTGGTAATTTTAGGTACCTACGGTATTAGCAAACATTTTATTTCATTGATTAGATATTGTAGATGCATCCAAAATTACGATTGAAATGTATGCCTTAGAAATGTTAAAATTTACAAAAGGTTGCATGTAAAAATGTAATACCATTTTATTTGTGTACCTACGTAAAATACTTTTTTATCATAAAATATTTACGATTTTACATTAACTCATGCCCTAAGTGTACTACATCGTTTGAAATATTATTAATTGTACTAACAAATTGTAAAAAGACTTATAGGGTGATTCATTTAAACATTTTGAGATATTGCTTGATTTGCGTTTTGTTTCACCCTGTATTAAATAAGCCACAGATGAAAAAAGTAATTAATACTGAGCACAACCAATGATGTGTGTATATTTGAATACAAAGACCTGTTGATTTAGTTTAATTTACTGTTTTGCAGAGTATTAAAGAGGAGGTCTTTTTCGCTAAAAATTGGCCATATCTTTGTAAAACACCCTTATAATATATTAGAGTGCTATATTTTTGTAACGCTCTTGGTAAGATCTTCTCGATTCTTGAACAAAATATACGTTCCATAAAAAAAATGTAAGTTTGTGCTGCTACGTGGTTTTGGATCACCCTGTAGAATCTAAAGTATATTCAAAATGTGTCCTCAGTAACTGTATTAGCTCACACAAAATTATAAAGTTCTATCTCTCACCACAACGATGTAATCCTCCGATGTCAGAAAATTGCCCTACCCTGTATGAAATGGAGAAATAATTAAAAAGTTATTATTATAGACGGAGATGCAGTATAACTAAACATTTGAAGACAAACTATCGAACAATACTAACAGTTGGACGTGAATCTTGGATCCAAATAAAACAGAAGAGAAATAAAAAGGGCAATTGAGGGAAAAATGAAAGAGTATGGATCTAGAAATATAATCCACACTTGATGTTAAGCAAAAATAAACCAGAAATAGGCCAAACCCAGAAGGATGTGAAAGGGAAAGAGGGAAAGAGACATGAACTGTAAAAAAGAAATAAAATTGGCAGAATATTGACGAGAATGGAAGACATTGATAAGAAAAATAGAAGCGTTCTGCTCTGTGTGTTTCTTCCAGGTCTTTCTCCCGCGTTCCAATATTTGTGAATTTTCGTGACACCCATATTTTAGATTTACATTGGGAGTTCACGAAAATTATCATCGGTCTACACGGTCTGACCACTACATGTTAAATTTTGGTTTCTCCTACGACAAAAATAAGGGAAACATTTTTTTTTCGATTAATGTTTGCTTTTGTAGAAACGAGCAATTTTTCAATTTTCAGGCAAAAATTACTGATTTTTATATTTTTTTACACTTTCACTGTGAATTATAATTAGAAAATATTTTTTTGGATGCAAGAGTCTTTTTTATTGAAGATTTGTGATAAACAATAACATATAGATGTGAATATTCATCGTATTTCTTTTATGCTCGTATGAGCTCTCTCGTATTAAATCCGTAGGGCGTAGACGAAGTGAGGTACCCAATTTTCATTTTGATTACTGAATTTCAAGTTAAAATAGGCTTCGCAAAGTTTCAAATTTGTTCTACAAGCTTTTAAGCACATCAACCATCCCAATAAAAAAGTTGCCATCTGTACAGACTCTCTAGCGTCTATCCTATCTATCCAAGAATTATTTACTGAACATCCCATTGTCCAAGAAATCCATCATTCTTATCACCATATCTATTCCCTAAACACCACAGTCACCATTATATGGATACCCTCACACATCGGTATACCTGGAAATGAACTGGCCGATCAGCATGCCAAATCAGCTTCAACTACTACCACAATTACTGCTTATATCCAAATTTGCAAGGATATTGAGGCAGGAGCAAAAAGAATCGCTAGACATACGTGGCAAACTCACTGGAGCTCCACCAAGACTTCACTAGTATCCATCCAGCCTATTCTCAACTCACCTCTGTTTACTGAGCCTACTGAACTCTCTAGACAAGAATTATCAATCCTTCGAAGACTTCGAATAGGCCACACCAAACTCACGCACAGATACTTAATGACCACAAGCAACAGACCTTCCTGTCAAAGCTGCCAGTGCCCACTTACCATTAAACACATCCTGGTTGATTGTCGCCAATTTAGCACAAGAAGACGACAACATAATCTCAAATCCCAGCTGCAAGACATCCTAGGGGACCCAAACCAAATCGAGCCAACACTGAATTTCTTAAAAAATATATCACTGTATCATAAACTTTAAATTATGTTTTTGTAACTATCTGTATTAATTACTGTTTTTTGTAATCGTCCTGTGCAAGTGGCTATAGTTGCCGAGCACATAAATTGAATAAAAAAAAAATTGTTGATAAAGCAAATTTTTTATTTCTAACTTTAATAAATTCACCGCAAATAAAACAGAATGAATCAACATCATTTTTACACTGTCTTAATGCCATTTTTCAACTGAGTAATACACAAATATAGTTGTTACAGCTGTAATAATAGTATATTACGTAACGTGTGTGGTAAGGAGCATTTTACGCACGAATGGAAAAGTGAGTGCGTAAAATGCTCTACAACACGAGTTACGTACTATACTTTACCTACGACCTACTTGTACTTGTACATTTTATAAGAAGCATAAGAAATAACAGTTACATAATTAGAGGTGCTTGGTAAACTCCATCTCTATTACTCTATTACCAATGAAAAAAGCACATTAAAGAACTAACGTTTAATCATTATTAATATATTGTTGATAATCGAAAGTTCATTTTTCAATTATAATCAATACATATACATAGCCCTTTGGGCTTTTCATAGTTAAACGTGGCCATATCTAATGTTTTCAAATAGTAAATTTTGAATAAAATGGAGACGTCTATTGACAGTTGCTAAGATGTTGCTAGGGAAGCCGTGCGATTTACTTTACAGCTGTGCGTTTTTATTACAGTGCGTAATAGACGTCATTACATTGATACCGACTGTGTGTTATTGACTGATTACAGGGGGGGTCGTAGGTAAACAAGTTAACATTCACTACTGTGCCTCTTACAAATAATAATACAATATACTTTCGGGCTTTTACTTATGAAATAAATTGAATTACACTTATCGTTGTAAATCAGTTCAAAGCAAACTTTACGAACTACAGATGAATATTTAAGTGTTTTTCAATGACTATAATCAGAATTTAAGCATGAGAACAGAAACCCAAGAAACAAAATTTTTTTCGTTGACAGGTGAATCAATAAAATCAATCCAAGTAACACCAACTCACCTTCTACACACCGACCGAAATTTAAAATTGAATCAAAATCTTGGAATAAGAATTATTTCCAATTAGTTAATGCTAAATTAAAGTTTTCTGTTTTAAAAAAAAGCCAAATTAACAGAAACAGACTTCCAATTACTATAACTTAACGAACCATGGTTGCTAGATACCTAATTCTTCTCCTCCCTTTAAACTTCCCTTTATAGCTAATAAACAAATCTCATTCACTTATCAATTTCCTGTAATTAATTTTTGGATGAAATTAATAAATCCTTAATAAAGTTGATATTCAATTAACTGAAAAGGGTAAAATCGTCTCTAGAAGCCAATAAATATTATTATCAAATAAAACGTTTGTTGAGGATGAGATAAACAGATAATAATTACTTGTTCGTCAGATGACTTAGTTTCTTATCTTGAATAATTGGAGTGTCAAAAATATAATTATATCGAAACTTTCTCATTACCTGCCGAAGATGTGGCCTTTATCAATGCATGAAACGATGACGTCTGTTTCTTCTCTATTGGTTTCCACTCTATTGACCAGTGGCGTAGCGTGGAGGCAAACAAGAACCAATTAGCCATAGTTTTATGTCTACTACTCCTAAACCAGATCAAACTTAAAAAATCCTCATTTTTACTTAAATAGTAAATTCACGATCAGTAAAACTAGGTCCCACCGCATAGTCCGGCCGGGTGCTATGCAGTCACTAGCACTTTGGCTACTTAGTCTCACCCATTTTTGACTTATTTCGCGAACCGTTGAGCGTTTCGGGCTGTATTTACGTGGAATCGAGAGTATTTGGATGAAATAAAGTTGAATTGTATGTTTTCCTATTATTTTAGACTGTTTCTAGCGTTCTGTATTTGACTAAAATAGGATGGAAAATGGTCCATTTGCAAGCCAACTTCCGTTTTAAAGTATTTTCGATTCAATTTGTGCATTATTTAGTCTTCTTGTGTGCTTTTCAAGTGGATTTGAGGGTTTGACCGTTGACTGTTTCGTACTGAAGTTACGTAAAATTGAGAGTATTTGGATAAAATAAAGCCGAATTGTGTGTAATCTCATTTCTTTCGAAACATTGCGGTTTTGCTCGGCAAATTTCTTGGCTGGTCAATTTGAAGTTGATTTTTCGTACGCTTGCCGCCCCAACATGCTACGCTACTGCTACTGATTATATTGCAATGTAATCTTAATATGGTGAACATGGAAACTGAAGTTAATCTTTTAAGACATCCAAAACGGACACCGAATGTTTCTTGACACTGGTAAAGCTAGTTTGGAAGCTTCCTTGTGGCATCCACGATACACTTACTCACGGTATGTTCTTGCGCATGTAGCCGACAGCGTGTGACGTCATGTGGGAATCTCAATCGGTGATGTACAATGCTGAATATATGGGAAAAACTCTGTTTGTGTTTAATTTTCATGCATTTTTCCACTTTATGAATGATTATTTAAATGCCACATGGTTTTTTAGATATAATATGAAATATTGCTTTATTAGCAGTAACTCAGTTAGTTTTTTGGTAAGTACAATGATGCTGGGAGTTGACAATGTACAAAACGTGTAGAAATATGTAGGTAATTTATATTTTTTACACTTTAAAAAGATTTGAAACAGAAATATTTATGGGTGGACACCATTATATTATAAATATTTTATATTTCATTATTCTACCATACTATTTTATTTATTATACAAGACCCCTTAACAAAGGTTAGCTAGTTAATGCGAGTGTATTAATAACCATTACATGAAACTTGCATACACTATTTTTTTCTATGAGAAAGAAATTTGATTTGAAAAAAATATAAAAAAATGCACAAACCGGGTCTCGAACCATCCTACGGGACCACATTAAACTAATATAAAACGTATATAGGTATGTTACTATTATACAAAATTAGTAATACATTATTGTAAAAAAAATTAATAAGTTTAAATATGTATTTACCTTGGTCATTAGGTATTTTTGGTCCGGTGCTCGACATTAATTTTGGTCTTTTCTCGAGATTCTACAGAAAATATTGGGTCTGCCTACTTGGTTATTTAAAAATCTAGATTTCTATTGATCAATTTTTCAGTTTCATAATGAAAACCAGTGTTGTAATGAGTATCATTATGAAACTGAAAATTGGCATTTAATTAATAATTTATAGTATACCTACATGATCTAAAACATAACCAACAATGGTATCCACAAGATAGCCTTGTCTATCCTCAAGTGTGCTCATTAATGCTTCCCCCATAGTAGTTTTTTGGATCTCTTGGAGTAGATCTGACAGGTTTAATTGTTTGTTTGAGGTACATTTCGCTTGCTTGTTACTTCTACCTACTTGAATATAATTGTCATTTATTTCCTTACCTTTAAAGATATCGCACAATTCTTGTAATTGCCATGAGTTTAACAATTCATTCATTCTATTACTAAACTTATTTTTGTCCAGAGCACTTTAACCACATACTTCACAAAAACAAAATAATTAGTAAAATTGCAAAAACTCATCTAATTTCAAATAAATTTTTTTTTCTCGTAGCAATGAATGTACGTAGAGTAAGTACAATAAGTAGATCTTATTTGATGCTATTAATCTATAGGCTTATTTAAAAAATGTAAATTTCTGTCAAAACTTTCAAATGATTTACTATGAATATTTAATTTGTTGTTTTAAGGTGATAGAATATTATTGAAGATGTTAGGTTTTTTTCTGGGTAATGAAGACAATTTTTACCCAAATAGCATTGTTATATTTTATAACAAAATATTATATTGTGCTTCGTAGACTTTTATAGTTTCTGAAGAACAATTGTATGAAGGTGTGCATAAAAGAGAAAAAAATTTTTTACATTAAAGAAATTACACTCGAATAAATCATTTTTTTATATCAAAATTTCCCAATATTTTCACGTTAGTATGGCTTCTTAATAATAAATAAGCAATGTTAGTTTTAAACAAAGGGGGGTCAAAAAAATCAGTTTATTTGTCTATAAATAACTCTTCTCTCGGTGTAGAAAAAGCTTATATTTAGAATCATTTATTGAAATTTTTTAATTTTTTCATTTTATTGTCCAGTTTTACAGACAGTTTTGAAAACTGATTTGCTATTAATCGTTACGAAACAAAAATAGCCTTATATTTTAAAACAGTATTAAATAACACTAAATTAGTGGGTAATAAAATTCCAAATAATAACTCAAAATATCAATCTACCAATAAAAGCCTTATTATACGCCGACGATCTTGTGCTCTACATAAAAACAAAAAACCTAAATACTGCTACAACCATTTTACAAGCAGCATAACATAAATTGGAAATATGGTCCTCCAGAACAGGTCTTAAATTCTCAAAAGATAAGACAAACTATATGATTTTCGATACTTAAAAAGTTACTAGACCTCTTTCTCTTACAATTAATAACAATGATATA
>CAJUYI010006997.1:0-12641 GCA_910591695.1 Galerucella pusilla
GCAGAAAATTACGAAAATTCAGTATCCCGTCGCTTTCGCCAAATTTTTAAAAATATTTTTTGCCAAAGATGAATTTTCTGCATTTGCATTAATCTTTCAACGACCTTTCCAAATCTGTTATTATTTTTCATGAACTCTATTTAGTAGCTCGCGTATGATAGTTTTGTACAGGAATCCCTGTCACATCCTATAAATAACACAGTGTATATTGTACATACATTCATATTTTTTTTAAAGTAAGTGTTATATGCATCACGTGCATTATTAAGAACCAATGTAAACTGGGAAATGGATTCAATTACATTAATAATTCATGTCTGTTGCATGATGGATAGCGCTCTTCGTCATTATTAATTTGTATAAAAACTACGTAATTTGAAGTATGGATAAGTATAAAAATATTGATTTGGACGCTTCTCTTTTTTAATGTTTCAATAAAACTGAATCTATGAATAAAATATGAATAAGTAGATAGATATTTGAAATGACCATTCAGCAATGCTATAGATTTATGTGGCGATATACAAAAATAGTCTATAATATTATAAACAGAAAATATTTGTAACAAATAAATTTAAAAACTATTGGACCGATTTCAAAGATTCTGAGTAACGTAGGCTATATTTAGCGACCCGTCCCTGCTTCGCACGGCTGCAATGTATGATATGTAAATAGATCTCTACATATCCGAAATAGAATCGGTATATAAATGTCAAAGTGTTTGACTGAGTCCAGGCTTGAAGATGCTCAATAGTGCGAAAATTAACCTAACAGACAAAACTTTATACCTAATACTTACTTACTTTATTTTTGGTTGTAACTTAGCAAACAACAATATAATTATTATAAATATAAAGATAGATTATATTTAAAAACGTTTTGCCATACTTTTTGATATTGTTAGTATACAGGGAAAGTATAAAAGTTCCAAAATACTTCATAAATAAAATTTCTCAGGATATTCTAGGAATTTACAAGAAAATAGTTATTGTAAATTCTATTTTCAGTATAATTTTAGCCAGCAGTGTATATATCGACAAAATAAACATGTTTTAGAAGGGACATTTTACCCTCATTTGTTGTTGTGATTCAACAAAAAAAAAGAGACTAAAGAGTATCGGTTAACTTATTCTTTTTCTTTAATAGGGACTTATTTACCTGGCTTATACAGAACAAAAATTAACTCTTATAACATAATCTATATTACTGTTTCCGCTTCTTTTTTAACTAGTAATCACGATAGTTTGAATAACCAAAAACATAAAGTAAACAATATTTTTTTCACAGGAATAAGGTTTCAAATAATAGGCCAATATTAAATTGAAAACATTTATTTCAGAAAATACATTTTAACATCTACGCATACCTTCCGGTGAGTATTATAAGTGCTCAAACATTAAAACTTACTCTTACAAGGTATATATTTTATAATAATCTCAAACTTCAACTTTTATAATTGGTGTTTTTAAAATTCTCAAAAGCTACATCTATACGATAATAATATAATAAATTTTTTATTGTGATGAGTGTAATGATGCAGAATAAAATTCCAAACACAGTCTCATAACATTTTAAATTGAACGATTTAGATAAATATCGAAATTCTTATTCTATGTGTTAAATATTATTTTGTCCAGCAGCTTCCTTGGCTTTTATGAAATACGTTAAAATATCAATCGGCAGTGGAAACACAATAGTTGAGTTCTTCTCTGCTGATATAGTGTTCAGCGTCTGTACAATAATTAGGTAAATCACAAATTTTTATATAAAATGTAAATAGATTTTAAAATATTGTTAAAAGCTGATCCAAAGCCAAAAGTGCTTTAAAAATGAAAAATGAATAAATACAAGTTTTCTTTACATAAAGAAATCTTCTTTCAATTAAAATATTTACAAAAAAATAAATACATATATAAATATTGACGTGGCAAAAGTTTTAGCATTTTTAATTGCAAATATTAACACCACATATACAAGCACCAACATATCACAAACATTTAAGAATACTAAGCTAATAAAATTGAAATAATTACCAATATAAACATTTCCTTAATATATTGCCGTATATTTTAAATTTCACTGCTTTGATTAAAAAGTTCTAAGTACATAGGTCAGTGTTCGTTGTTCTCAGTTTAGAATCTAAAGGATGCTACTGGTTTTTGTGAATTTACTACTTAATGTTAGTCGAAATTGAAGTAAACATGAAGGTGCAATAATCCACTTGAATTTTTGAATTAAAATTGTAATATTACAAGAGCCACAAGTGAAAATAAGCTAAGTTCAATAAAAAATTATATAAAAATGATAGAATTTGGCCACAACGATCTTTAAAATGAGTTTACAAATTATTTAAAGTAGAATAATGGTATCATTATAATTATTTTAGTGATATAGTTTCTACCAAAACTGGAAATCTAAAAAATATGTTACTACAAATACCATCTTAATTTTTCCAAAATAAAATTACTTTTGGCACTTATGTATATATTCACGAGCATTATCAGTTATAAGATATGATGATAATTGGTCCCAGAAAAAATGTAACGTCTCAACTTTTTAAAAGTAGATAAAGTTTGTCCAAAATCAGTTAATAATCAAGCTGATATTTTGTCGTATTTTCAGTTAAATATAAAAAAACAGATTGCTTATGTCTGTATACATAACAATCTATAGAGAAATAAATAATAAGATATGTTTTAAAACACATGGAAGAAGCTGGAACAAACTATTATACATAACAGCCTATATTTTGGTTAGCTTTCTGTATAAAATATTTACATCTATCAATTAATTACTATGTATTTAATATTTACTTCAAATGCTCAAATTCCAATCATATACTCTATAGAAACTATTTTTGGTCTATTTATCCCATGCCTTCGGTCCAATTTTTAAAAAAATCTCATTTCACAAACATTTCTAATATCTACGAACACCCTATATTAGTCGTTATACAATGGAATTCTTGTTAATCGTCTCCGGGGCTGCGCAAGACCCTCATTTAACTTTCTCTAAAAGTATTCAGCATCATATCGATCGGAATTGGATAGATTATAGTTGAGCTTTTCGAAGAGCATATTTTCGTCAAAGTCTGTGTGAAATAAGTTTAAAGGGGTTAATAACCTGCTGTAATATGTACATATAAAAATCAAAAAACATCCCAATATATACTTTTAATACCAAAATAAGTATTTCAGTTCGTTTATGGCACGCAACTTAACAAAGACAATTTAATTTTATGTTTATAGTTCGTTGACCAGGATGAGTTTTAGTGGCAGACAGTATTTGTAATAACATATTTTTCTAAGGATTATTTAAGAGATTGGGTTGTTTTTGATAAAAACTATAGTTTACATAAAGTTCTTCTTCAGTTTCAATTTAAATATAATTTTGGTGTGCAAGAAATTGCTTAAAACTTTTAAGCCCGCTCTTTTCACCTCCTAATAATTATTCGAGTTATCTGCCAAATAAGTTATTAGATACCCCCGAGGAATAACAATTATATACCTGAGTCGGATAACTCCTGACAAATTATTTAAGTCTTTAACAAATTTGTTAATAGGAACGTATCGATAGGCTTAAGCTTTTCAATTTTCATTATCTTAATAATATGTAAGTTTAAATTGAAAAGTGCATTTTTAAGATTCTATATTTAAATTTATAGCACTGTAGATTTGTTGGCTTCCAAAGTGCACAGCCCTTATTTCGGATATGATATTTTTGTATAATTAGATAAAATATAAAATTTTACTTGACATGATAATATAAATTCGTCATTATTGTATTCAGTTAAAACATTGTGGATATTCTAGAAATTGCACCACATAATCATAATTAAATATATGTATAAAATTTATAAAAGGCGTTTAAATAAAGCAAAGCATGTGGTTACTTGGTAATGTTAAAACCAATCAAATACCTACTTCAGAAAAACAAACAGCAATTTGTGCATTTCTAGCGTGTGTTAGGAGTTAAATTAAAAATTAAACTTGCACGTATTTATGCAACATTTGAATAGAAAAAATTAATAGTTTTATTTCAAATTTAGAAAATTCCGAAAATCAAATATTAACCCTGTTAAAAAGTTTCATTCAATACAATAGGAAACTTGACTGAAATATTAATTAGCAAAAAATCATAAGAATACATTAAATTATGGGTCAGAACAATACTAAAATTCAATGCTGGAACAAACCTATTGATTTAAAAAAAAAAAGCTCAATGATATTCTAATAAAAAAAAATTGGAAAGTTCCCTATTCCAATTATAGCATTAATATTTATTTTAATTGTATTAATTTACCATTATAGTAGGTACATCTAGTTACATTTTAAATACTATTGATATAACAGTTAAAATATCATCACATCATTTTCGAATGATAATTTACTTTTTTGATTCCGTGGCTTTTACAAAATAAGATATAATGTCAATTGGTAGAGGAAAAACAATCGTAGAATTCTTCTCCGTCGATATGGTGTTCAAGGTCTAATGGAAAAATTTCAAAAACTAAATTAATATCATAAATTTTTGTATACAGGGTCCGGCAAACCTCTGTCGTAGTTCTATAACTTACATATTTATATAAAAAGTATATGAAACATTTTAAATAAATAAGTAAGTTTATATAGTAATAATGTAAGTCGAGGTGTAGGTTCTACTTAAGTCTTACTTATGTGAAAGTAAGGTTATGTCTTGGCACTTAGCAGACAAAAATTATTAAAATATAGAGAGGTTAGTTTATAAAATGTCATTAATAATGGATAAAGAGCTGGAATTAATGGAATTAATTGAAATTGGCGTTCCCAGAATTATAATTCCCAGACACCCTATCCGAATATACATTTTTTTTTCAATTTTCGATTACAAAAAGAAACTTAAAAAATCGATAGTTTTATCCAAGAACCCAGGGCATAAATCACTGGGAGAAGCAGCTCTTCATTTACTTGATTCTATTTTATATTGTTTATATTTTCTATATAATTGTCATTCTCATTATCAGAATTTATTCACATATGTCACATTCCAATTTTTACCAAATCCAATGTTTACCAAAATCAAAATCTCTGTCCGCCTGTCCATATCCTGTCTTTAGTCGACTTATAGCTAATGAGACAGGGTGCAGTTGAATTACAAGTTTTACTTAATGAATAAAGTTTCACTTATGAAAGTATTACTTGGAAGAAGAAACGGTGCAGTTGGCCCTAAGAGTTACAGAACTACATCAAAGATTTGCCGGACCCTGTATTACTTAAATTGAAAAATTAAGAAACAGAAAACTCATTAGTTTTATACTAATCGGTTTTTGTGGTATAAAGTACCTACTCTAGTTAATTATTTATGATAAATGAAAGAGCTATAAACGATGTGAATCACGAAGGGCAAAATTAGGTTCAAATCTTCCATTAATAGTTAAAATATTGATTTAATCGGGCATGTGTATACTAGAAAATTCATTCCTTTTCTCTTAAGCTTTACTTTTTAAAATTGGAATGCAATAAAAACTTGGAATTGAAACCTTATTAGTAGGAAAACCAATTGTTTGAATTTATCTCAATTGATTTGACAGTACAACATTAAATACAAAAAAATGATTCTTCCTACGCTTTTGGTTTCGTCTGTTTGTGACAGACCACAAAACTCATTATTATAACACTCACCAAAAAGGAAATCAATAAGGGGTAACTAGCGGTCGTCAAACTAAGTTCAAATCAATTACATTCAGGGATAAAAGGTAATTTAAGAAAAGAAATGGTCTGCAAATCATTGCTCGTGTTATAAAATAGTCAACCACACCTTCATCTATCTAAGCCAATTTATCACATTCTGTGTCGTAAACAAAAAATATGAGGAAATTGAGAACCAAATCTACCAGGTTTTTTCCTTTTGCTTTTGGAACGAAAATAGAAGATTCAACAAAAAAAACACGGAATTGTTTGTTTTGTATTAAATAATTCTGTCACTATTTATTTTTTCGTAACAATTTTTGGGTGGTACGAACAAATATTGGACACAAAAATTAAATCAGTAACAGAAAATAATCTAGAAGAATGCCAAAGTGGATTTAGAAAGGGAAGGAGTATTCAGTATCACATATTTACACTAAAGCAGATCATGGAGAAGACAATAGAACGAGACAAAGAAGTATTATTTAGGTTTTATTGACATGGAAAAGGCATTTGATCGAGTTCCAAGAAATAAACTAAGGAAAATACTATCAGAAAGAGGAATGGAAAATAAAATGATCAGAGTATTGAAAAATATATACAGTGAAAACACTAATTTTGTTATACACCAAAATAGCATCTCGGAAGCTTTCACAACAAAAGATGGATTGAGGCAAGGAGGAGGTTCAAGTCCTACACTGTTCACAATATATATTGATGAGGTAATAAAGGAATGTAAAATAAAAGTTGAAAAATTTAAGATAGGATACAGATACGTGGAAATGGTACAAGTGTCGGAAGGAGCATTTGCAGATGATATAGTCATTGTGACTGAAAATGAAGTTGATTTACAAAAGAACTTGGAGATTTGGAATTGTGCACTGGAACAATATGGTATGAAATTAAGTAAAAATAAAACAAAAGTTATGGCAATAGGAAAGGAACATAAAAACATACAGATAATAGTAGACAATGTTATAATTGAAAAAGTAACAAGTTTCAAAAATCTAGGTGTAGAACTACAAGAGAACGGGAGACAGGAAAAAGAAATAAATGATAGAGTGCAAAAAAGGATTGAAATTGTACTACGCAATGAATCAGGCTTTTATAAACAAAAAAGAGATATCAATGAAGACCATATATAGACCAATTCTGACATTTGGCTGTGAATCATGGACACTGACAGGCAGACAGAAGAGAAAAATACAAGTAGTAGAAATGAAATATCTGAGAAGAGTAAAAGGAGTCAAAAGAATAGATAAAGTAAGGATTATAACGATAAGAAAGGATCTAGAAATAAAATCGACACTTGAGTTTATTCAATCAAGACAATTGGGATGGTGGGGACACCTACAAAGAATGTCACATTACAGACAAGTTTGGGAGTCAAGAAATATGAATAAGAGAAAACGCGGGAGGCCGAGAGAAACATGGGACGGCATAATTGGAAAAATTCTTCAAGAAAAGGGAAAAACATGGAAAGAGGCAAAAATATTAGCAAGAAATAGGAAAGAATGGGTCAAGTTTGTTCATGAAGACATTACTACAGAATAACTTAATGTATTGAAATATATACACACCATTAAAAATGGTATTTGGGTTAATGATAATACATATATATATATATATATATATATATATATATATATATATACAAACAAATACGAAAAACATCTACCAACACCTGCATGCCTCATAAACAGTAATATAAAGTGAAGATCATTTAAAATAATGATAATCACTTTGTTTACTATAATTTAATCAACATTTTCTTAAAAAAAGCACACACACCAAACAAGCCAGTCAGTATGAAATATTACCTGTAGGTAGCGCAGCTGTAATGCGGCTGGAGAATCGCCAATAACCTCCGAAGCCTCTCGAAGGGCTCTAGAAGCTTTTTGTTCCCCTTCAGCTGCGATTACCTTAGCGCGGGCTTCGCGAGCTGCCTCTGCTTCAGCTGCCATAGCTCGTTGCAATTGTACCGGTAAACGAACGTCCTTTCTGTAACAAAAATCAAACTCAAAGATACGATAATCGTTCTATTTTGCAGCGCTCTGTAACGGTCTTTGTTTTAGCAAATAGGAAATGGAGATATATTTATATAGTGGAATTAATTTTTTTTTCTTTTTTTTTCAGGAAAATCCGGGATACATTGAAGAAGTTACCAAGTTGGCAGCAATGGCGTTTTAACGGTAATAGAAGAATAATAGTTAATAGTTATATGCCAAGGACTGAAAGAGCTACTTTGTTGGACGAGTCTGAAAATTGCAAGACGAGCAAAGCGAGGCAAGCAACAGACGAGGCCAACAAAGTAGTATTTCAACCGCGGCGTACACAACATTTTTTAGACGACGCATATTAAAGATGTATATAAAAGTCATTTAGAAATTATGTATTTAGGTATTATACATACATTTCGACACGTTCAACATTAATTCCCCAGGAGTCGGTAGCTTCGTCTAGTAGAGCTTTCATATGTTTAGAGATGCTCTCGCGTTCGCTGAGAATTTCGTGTAATGGCCGTTGACCCATTATATTTCTCAATGTGGTTTGGGCCAGTAATCTGGTAGAATGATGAGCATTTTCCACATTAGCGATGGAAACGGTAGCGTTGGAAACTCGGTAATAAACTACCGCGTCTACGGAAACGGTAACACTGTCTTTGGTCAAAACCTGTAAACATATTATAGGCCAATCGGTATGGGTCATTTTAGACCAAAAGTACAAGTAATTAGCAATACGGCTGATTTTTTTTTTCAATATTTCACGCTGGGAGGAAGGTGGAGAAGAATGAAAAATACCACCGTGAAGGAGAAGTGTTTTTCGTCCGATCAATGGTTTGTCCGTAAAAAATTCGGTAAACTAAGTATGTGTGGCGTTCACCAGATGAAGGAAAATGGAAGGACTTGGCCCTCTAACGCTTCAATGTGAACCAATACGATTGTCGGATAAAGTAAAATATCTTGGGGTTATCCTAGATCCAGGCTTAACTTGGAACCGACACCTCCAGCACGTGATCAAGAAAGCAGAGGTGACCTTCATGCTTGCCAGACGCACTTACGGCACTAAATAGGGACTTAGACCCAGCATGGTACACTATCTGTACAAAATGGTTGTCATTCCCAGGATTCCAATTTGAGAAATCGATAGACTGGTAAACTTTTTTTTATATTAATCTACATACTTCAAGGTACTTATAAAAAAAAATCAGCCGTATTGCTAATTACTTGTATTTGTTACCCCTATCGTCTGGCCTAATTCGAAATAAAGTTGGACGAATATACTTACTTCTTGAGGAGGAATGTCGTATGTTCTTGTACGCAAGTCAACTCTAGCATAAGCATCAATACATGGTAAAATGAAAAATATGCCTAAAACAAAAAGCGCATGTATTTTTTAATATATCAACGAAGAATGTCCTAATCCGTGCCCAATCAAACCTGATATTTGAAACAAATGGTTACTAAGTATTATTTTCAATGTCGTCGAAACATAATAATTAGAATGCAGAAAAAACTTCAAACAATCAATATTATTATTTATTTATTGATATCGGTGTTAATAATTCCTGCAATTTATAGAAGTTTAATTTCTCTCTTATCGACCTCCAGCAAAACTTTCTAGATCTATAATGACTACTTTGTGCTGCGACCTATTTAATTTTTTTACACTATTAATAATAGAAAAGGTTCGTATTTTATCAGCTTTGATTCATGTCTAATAAAATGTTGTCGGTAGCTATACCTACTTATTTACAGAATAAAAATTTAAAAATTTATCTTACCTGGACCTTTGGCTCCACCAGAGAGAAGACGTCCCAATCGAAATATTACTGCTCTTTCATATTCCTGCACCACCTTGAAAAAAAAAATTAAAATTAGTTTATTACACCACAAATGGTTTGTCATTGTCGAAAGAGTACCTAAATGGTATAGTTTCTTACCTTGAAACATACCATAAGCGAAAAGGGCATGGTAAGCACCACGACAACCCATGATAAAATAGTTAAAATTTTTCCACATGTTTTAGATTCTTCAACAACTTGTTCAGCTAAAAAAAATAAAAGTACATTTTTTAATTGAAAATATTTTTTTTGGTTTTCGGGCGATTTATTTTCTTTACGTAACATGTCCTTAACATGACTGTGAATTTGGAAGCAAAAATAATGTACAGGGTCGGACTTATAAAAAAATTATATAACGGTGCATTAGAGCTCGTTGCAAATTTACAGTCATGTTGAGTACATGTTAGATTATTAGCCCTGCAAAAAGAAAATAAAAAATGTACTCCTTTATTTCGGCTCACAGTGTATGTACGCAGTTGTTGTCTTCACACTTCACACAGTAAAACTTGCGTTGCTTGAAATGTTATTTTTTTATTTTATTTTAGTGTAACTTTGCTGTTCCTTTACCACTATGGCCATCTCCATTGAACTAAACAGTCTTTTCCAGCTGCGCAGATTTTCCTACTTTCTTTAAAACAATATTTTACGTTATGTACAAATGTACAAAAGTTTAAGAAATTGTAACATTAGCTAATATTACATAACAGAAAATTTTCAAAACCATTGCGACTCGTTGAAGATTTTTACCATAATGTTTCAAATCCTCTTACTGTTTACAGATGCCATTATTTACTATTCATTATTGTTGATAGTCTTATTTTTTATTGACCACTCATATATTTAAATAAGAGCAATATATAGATTGAGATAACTGACCTTCTGACATTTTTATATCAGTTTTCATCTGGATTCAACTCTTTTCATCAAAAGCTCCCGATCGAAGGTGACGATATCATGATACTCGCTGACATGACATCTAGTACAACACTAACACACAACACAGGATCGCACAGGATTGCACAGGATCCCCGGATGCCGAATGGCGAAAGCTGCGAAAGCGTAGCGTAAAAGCTTTATCGTTGTTCTGCTGAATTTCTGCAACTTGCCATCCTACGTATTCGAAAGTATTCGCTATTTTTACGAAAATGAACGAAATGAGATCAGTGTGAGGATTTTGCAAGCAGCTCGATGTTACATTTCGTACTTAATGTTTTTTATATTCCATTTAATATATGGAAAGGAATCCAAAAATATTTTAAAATTCAAATTCAAAATTGTTTTGGTGAAAACCCCAACTGAACACAATATCTACGTTCCAAATACGCTATACAATTACTACGTAAATTACATAAAATTTCTTATAAATAAGAAATAACCGGTAGGTATTCAAAAAAACTTACATAATGCAGCACCTGAAACAAATAAAATAATAATTTATATATTTTTAAGCATATATTTTTTTTATTTTGAATTACTTATAATTAAAATAAATAGGTACTCACCTCCGAAAACATGTTTTGTAAAATCTTCAGAACTCGTATTATGGCCATTAGTAATAGCTGTAGACATGATTGGAACTATTTTAACTTCAGATCTAGCCACCTAAAAAAACAGCACCAAAAAAATGAATAAAATAAATTTAAAAACTTTTTTAAAAACCAATAAAAATGAATTTTGAAAGTGAGATCACTCCGAATTAGGGGAATTTTTAAAAAAAGTACCGTATACAAAATAAAATTTACGGATAGAAATAGAAAGTAACGTGTCGTTTCAAAACAAAAATAGTTTTCACAAACTTACTTTGCTCCCTGACCTTAATAACTTCAAATTCGAATACGTTATTCTGAATTTTTAAATTTATAGGAATGTGGTAGTAGGTATTATTCTATATCGCACACAAACTTCGTCTTTGCTAACAGCTGTTCCAGATCACAATTTGAAGGAAAGTTAGTAAATAGAGTATATACTAGCTTCAAAGTCGAACTGTAGTAGAATTAACCACGTAATTTATTTTGACAACGCGCAAACGCGCGTCCAAAAAGGAAAAATACAATATAATTCTATGGCAACAAGAATCATTTTCAATACATGCTATAATAGCAATTTTCATAGTGGGCGTGAATACCTACTTTGGAATTGTTGTTTCAGAAATGATTTCCAAAAAATATAGCAATTAAAATGACGGATATCATTTGTAAATATCTAACCATATTAAAACTGAGAAAAGACAATTAGGTATTTTACTTTTGGGTAAACTTTTTACCAACGTCAAATATAAGTTTATAAACTTGCGTAGTTTAGTATATCGATATGGGAAAACTGATGGCACCAGCACCATGATAATCCTGAGAACCTTTTTCTAGAAATTCGATTTTTACGACTTTTTTCACTCTTTCAAATCGTAACACAAGCTCCCACTTTCAAAATTACCATGATATTATGAATCAAGTTTGTTTATAAAGAATGATAATACGACAAAGTAGGTATGTTATCTCTGCGAATACCATAGCTTACCTTCAACCAGTGTACAGTACTACAGTACACTTAATCCAACAAACGACCGAACACAGCTTGAACTTTGAATTTATCTTGATTTTTTTCGAATAGAAGCAATATTTTATTTTGTTATAAAATAAAAAGTATTCCCTTGTTGAATTTAAAATAGCATTACGTTGTAACTAGTGCTACTATCTCTCAGACAATGACCCAAGCTTTTTACCTTATAGACGCCATTTTTTTGTTAATGTAACTAGTGCTTTCACCTCTCGAGCAATGGCTGAAGCTTTTTCTCTTTTAATGACTCCATATTTTATTCATATAAGTTTGAAGTTCAATTTACTATCAATAATTGTTATTGTAAATTAATTTATTTAGCTAAATTGAGTAGATATTGTTGTTCTAATTTTTATGTACCTATTTGCCGAACCGCCCCGAACTGTCCAGAACCGTTCAAAACTGTCCAGAACTGCTCTGAACTGTCCAAAACCGTTCAGAACTGTCCAGAACTGTCTAGAACCGTTCTGAACTGTCTAGAACGGTTTTGATCTCTTTAGAACCGTTAAGAACTGTCTAGAACCGTTCAGAACTGTCTAGAACCGTTCTGAACGGTCCGGAACGGTTCAGAACCGTTC
>CAJUYI010006999.1:0-12805 GCA_910591695.1 Galerucella pusilla
ACTGGTACATTGGCCGCATATTAGAAACAAATGAAATTGAATCAAAAAAAAAATTTTTAAAATTTGATCTGGACAGGTATATCTGGCCGCAACGGAAAAATATAGGTACAGTTGGTTAAAAACAATTTCATTTTTTATGGACCTATAAAGCTGTCGGGTACATGTCCTTTCACTATTAGTGCCGAAACGAAAAGAGTGATAGATCTCAAATATAAAACACGAGAAAATTATGAGTATTTCTAGGTATCGTTTATTTCAACAAGTACATAGAGTATTGGAATGCAACAATCCCCTAAGGCCTAACTAACAGGTGTTTATCGATTTTTACAGAGTTGTACACAAAATTGACGAAATATTTTACAATAATTTAATAGTATAGTATAACTATAGGTAGATACTATTGAAAGATGAATAATTTTAAGTGACACAATTTTCTAAGTGTCACATTTTCATGCAATTATATTTATCAGACAATCATTTTAGTAAAATAATTATAATAATAATAATATTTTCAAACAGTTACTATTCCATCGTCAATTTTGTGTACAACTCTGTGATAACCGATAAACATCTGTCAGTTAGGGGATTATTGCATTCCAATACTCTATGTACTTGTTGAAACAAAAACTATAGTTTATTTTTAATATGTATTTTATTTTTGTTCCTATTTTGATTACTTATCATATTTTATCAGAGAAGACTGTTTTGTTTGAGTTCCTATTTGTATTTTTTTGTTATTGATGATATGTTGTATTTTTTCAAATGCACTTGACTGCAGAATATTGAACGTTCGCTATCCATGAGTACATAATCTGCCTTAAATGGTGAATCAGAAAAGTGCTAGCCGTTTTGACGATCTTTGACGGTGCGCGAATGATATGACACAATTTATAAGTAATATTAGTTTCAATTCGAATTGTGGGCGACGACCCAGCACTGTAGTGGAACGCATTCTGATGCGATAATTACAGTCAAGCAAGGTCGGACATGGTTAGTACTTGGATGGGTTACCATGACAGGGAAAACCATCGTATAGGGCCCGTACCGAGGCCCGTACAGCCTGCAGCGAAACACTTTAGACTACTAGGGTGCACTTTAGACTACTAGAGTGAGTAGCATATCACAGCTCGCAGGCATTATACCAATGAGCACGAGGTATAATGTAGATATGCCGTCTTTCGGAGGAGACGTGAAACCGAGGTCCCGAGTCCATGGATGTTGGGCTCGTTAAAGAACGCTACCACTGGTTGGAACACTAGTGGGTTCGCCAAAATTTCCGGTTTGGGGTAGAGTGCTCCCGGCGTCGGTGATTAGCCTCAGTCGCAGAAATAGACCGACGTTAAACAACAGAATAAAAAAAAAAAAAATTCGAATTGTGTATCCTTGTATAACTACAATAAGTATTTTAAATCACCTCAAGTGAATGTGAAGGCATTTTACTTAGTTATTTTAAGATATTCTCATTATTTAAATAAACATCTCTCATCAGAGGCATTACTTGAATAACGGTGATACTAGTAGTTATTGGTGAAAAAATATTTTTTACCGATGCTTATATTCATATTTTAAATATTTTGATTACTTTAATTATCTTTAAATACATTTTAATTACTTTACAAATATTTAACTACCTCTTAATTACTTCAAATATGTTTAAATACTTCTCAATTCCTTCCAAGTATCTTAAATATATTTTTTAATTATTTTTAAGTATTCCAATTACTTTTTAAATAGTCTGATTACTCTTCATTACTTTTTAATTACTTTAAATACTTTCAAATATTTTTTAAATATTTTGATTACTTGCAAGTATCAAATATTTTAAATATGGTGTACACTTTTATGCGAGTTGTTTGCCCCTCGATACAAATATATTGTAGTGAATTAAAAAATTATTATTTGAATCACCACATATAAAAAAAAAAATACTTTTACTTATTTTTTTTATATTTATTTTGTTATAACTTTTTTTTTAAAGGAGCAAGTTCATACCCAAAAGAAAACAGAAATATATTAACTATATATAATGAACTTTTGACAATTTAGCAATATATAAATTCAATTCTTACTATAGTCCGAAAGAAAAAACTTTTAAATCCAATAAATTGTTCAAAATGTTAACTTTTTCATAGTCCAACCAAATTCACTCATATCTTTCAAATTACCACTTAAATTTTTCTAAATTCCATTGATCTGTTCACACAAATCTCTTCTGCATCTATACAATTTTTATTTTTTTTTTTCTTCCAAATTTTATTGATTTGTTAACACAAATCTCTTCTTTTTCCTTTTAATTTCTACTGTTATTTCTAATTAGAAAATTTTCTTTCTGACTTTTTTACTTTCTTTTCAAAATTGACTTCTTTCAAAACCAAAAACCCTTTTTTTTTTTTCGTAACCAATCAATTTTTTGTCACTTTTGGCAAATGAATCATTTTTACATCTCTCATATTTTTTTTAAATATAAACAAAAACATTGAAATTTTTTCCTATTTTAATTTAAAATGAAATTTTATTAATTATTATCACATTGTCTGTGTTAAAATGATGTAAGTATCAATTTACGTATAAATAATTATCAAATATGAAATACTTAAAAATTTCAATGTATTTTACACCACATTTTTTTTTATAAATTATATAAAACAATTGTAACAATTCTAATTTTCAAACTTCTTCAAACTTAAACAGACATTTAACAAACCATTTAGGTAATTAATTGAAAATTTTAAATGGTAAAAATTAATTCTATATTTTTTTTCTTGAATAATATATATATCATGACAATATATATTATATATATATATATATATATATATATATTCAACTGAAAACTCCAAGAAAATATAAGAAAACAACGTTGTTCTACGTCCGTGCGTTTCCCGCACGCATTTTACTTTTGAAAGTGACACAAGTAAAAGTATGCAAATTTTGACCTTATTAGATAGTTTTTTACTTCGTAAGTTATAACTATTGTTACAACAGTTTCATCAATTAGCTGTACCAAAAGAGAACGGTACTCCCCAATTGGTTAACCAAAGTCCCTACCAAGCAGAGCGTACCATGGTAATAATAAAATATGTTAGAAAAATGCAATAATTTAAGAATCGGAAAGTGAAATCATGGAAGAAACACCGTAAATATCTCATGTTATCTAATCGTTACGTTACTAATAATAGCTGAAGCATAACTATAATAAAATTGAAGGTCGTTTAAAACATATTAATAAGTTTAAAAAACATTTTTTTTTCGTTGCGCACCTTCCACTGACTAATTATAACATACTTACGTTATTTGACTTTTTTATTATATATAAAGTGGATCAAAATTTGTGTTGCTAATTGCTAGATGAAAATATACTTTTCAACTATGCAGCGGGAATGGAATTGAAGACAAGTTGAAATTGTAGAGCAGACAGTCAGTAAGTAGAGTGTTAATGCGGTATAGGGAGACTGAGGCATTCTCAAGACGTCCTGGCCAAGGCCGTAATAGGGTCACAACTGCAGCACAAGATCGATTTTTTGCTTTTGCAAACTTTAAGAAACCGTTCAACTATAGCTAGGAACTTACAAAATGCCCTAAGAAGAACTTACCAGGTTAGGATCAGTGATCAAACGGTTAGAAACAGATTGAGAGATTCTGACTTAAGGCCAAGTTGATCAGCAACGGGACCACGACTCACCAGGCAACACCGCGTATGCAGATTAGCCTTCGCCAGGAAACACCTGAACTGGAGAGCAGCTGATTGGCACACGGTCTTGTTCACCGACGAGTCCAGATTTACTCTCTCAACAAATGACCGTCGTGTAAAGGTGTATAGAAGATCTGGAACCCGATTTGTACAGGGTAACATGCGTCAGTTGGATGCATACGGTGGAGGAGGCATTATGGTTTGGGGAGGAATGAACTTTCGTGCACGCACTGATCTCCATATTGTACAACACGGTACTTTGAATGCTGATATCCTTCAAGAGTATGTGATTCCTTTTGCCCCATTTATAGGCGATAATTTCATATTAATGCATGATAATGCCCGTCCACACGCAGCACAAATTGTGACTAGGTTCTTGCAAGACACCGATATTGATGTCATGGATATGCCAGCAAGGTCACCTGACTTAAATCCAGTTGAACATATGTGGGATGCACTTAGAAGAGCCGTTAGAGGAAGATTAAATCAACCTGAAACTTTGGAACAATTGTCTGAAGCTCTTATAGAGGAATGGGATAGAATTAAGTTCAAAATTTAATTTTGAGTATGGGGAGGCATGGCAGTTGTAAGAGCTAGAGGGGGTAATACTGAATTTTTTTTTTTTTTTGGCTTTAGGGCTGTACCCATGCAGCCAGAAACTATTTAAGTAATGAAGAATGGCGCAGTAAGTCAGTAAGTCTGAGTGTACTAAAGGTCTACAAATAGTGTATTAATTGTGGGAAAACAAACAAAAAAAAAACACAGACAAAAGAAAATACTGAATATTAATTAATGTTTTGTAGTGTAAAATTCATTATGGTCGGCTAGTTATGTTAATTTTGTTATTTGGTTTTAAGACAAATAAAACACAAAAAAATTAAAAGTTGCTTTATTTCGTTACATTTTATGTAAATTTTGCAATACTTCGTAAAATCCCTTAAAACATGTCATTATTCGATTAAAAATATTTAAATCAATGTTATTTTTATTTGTTGATTAAATATAGACATTTAAGAAAATATGCGATAATTGTTTTGAGTAGTGTAGTTCTTCGTATGCCCTTTATATGCGCGAAGAGCAGACGCCAAGCGACGTTTAGTGTTATCGCAATTGCAATTTTAATTTTTTCATAGGATAATTTTCCAAGTGTCTGGATGCGTTGTCGATTGCCTGATTTTGAATTTGAAAAGTGTAAAGGTAGAGCAACAAAACTTATAATTTAGATTTGTAATAAAATAATATGAAGTTGGCCGCTTAAAATGAACGATTACGCCAGCGTGCTTGTATATTATTAGAGAGATATTGCTTGTTTAAAAATGGTCTGCGGTATTTTGACGCTTATTAAACGCGCGATTCACATCTTTACGTCTCTAACGCTAATAACGTTAGCGCTTCGCGTAATTTACGGTTACTCTATAATAGTATGCCTCTACTTAATCCCCTCTACTCCGCTTCTCTCCGGTACTCCGGCAATGTCTTTTATATGATGGCATCATCCGTTTTCCACTAGGATTTTCGTCAAAAATTACTATCCTCGCATGCTCCGTTGCTTGGCCCAACTCACTAATTGGGTCTACACACACAATGTCAGAAAACACACAAACGTCTATTAGAGTCCATGACCATGAACTTAATTAAATATGACGTCATCTTCTTAGAGTAAGTAAAGTATTTAACTGATGGGTATTTTTTACAGGCACGTCGAGTGCTAGATTTATTTTATTCAAAGCTGGTACTGCCGAAATAGTAGCATCACATCAACAAGAACTATCTCAAATATACCCTCAGGAAGGATGGGTTGAACAGGATCCTATGGAAATCATTAGAGTTGTAGAAAACTGTATTGAAAATACAATTGATAAACTAATATCCAAAGGTGGAAGTGTGGATGATATAGTATCTGTAGGTATTACCAACCAAAGGGAGTCCACTGTACTGTGGGATAGAATAACTGGTGAACCTTTGTATAATTCTATTGTTTGGTTAGATGTACGTACTTCTTCAACAGTTGATGATCTTTTAGAAAAAGGTTAGTTTAAATTTCTTAATACAGATCGTACAGTATTGTTACTGTTTTTCATGTCATCTGTCATAACTGGATTATTATTATTATTATTATTATTATTATGCTTTATTTATCATAGATAATGTTAACAATAAAAAAATACATATTCAATAAACAGATGATCAAAAAATAATTAGATAAAACGGAAAACAATGCAAAAAGTAAATTGTGAATTATAAAATATAAGTATATAAATATATAAGATGTAAAAATAAATAAACAGAAATAGAAATGTACAATAAGTAATATAAATAAAAAAGTATAAACAAATAAACAAACAAACTGTACCATAAATAAACAGAAATATGTATAAAGTAACCCCAAAATAATTTAAAGTATAATACCAGTAAAATATGAATTAAAACATGCACAAAATAAAATATAAAAAGCATTAAAAGTATTGTATACAAGCAATTACACATAAAATTAAGATAGAAAATATAAAATTTTATAAGAAATGCATATTATTAGAAATAAATATGACTTTAAATATGAATATGAATATATGAATATTATGTTGCCAAACACTTGGAATAGCATGACATTGAGTATCTATAGTTTGGCAAGTTTATCTGTAGCTACGGGGCGTCGGTAAGAGGCGAGGAAAAACATGGCGTATATCTGTCAAACGTACAAATGGCGTACGGTACCTATTTTACCAAGTAAAACTGAAATTACAAAGGTAACTGACAATACGAACACCACTGGATAAATCAATATCACTCAATTGACGAAGTGAGAGGGAAGATCTCACGCACGCGCTTGCCAATAAGAAGTAACCCGGTCGATAAAAATCACCAATTATGTAATCGGAGGGTGTGGTCATTATGGTTTTCGTACAACGTTGCCAGAGCTTTAAGAATCCCATAACAAATTTGGAAAAGTGTTCTCTCTTAATATTCATAAATCGGAAAATAATGTTAATAGAATAAATCCAAGGAAACAAGCACATTATGAAATTAAGGTTCAATCATATTTTTAATATTGTTAATAATAAAAAGACCCATTTATAATTATTATCACTACATAATCAGTTCTTCTATTTTTTTATAGTTAAACGTGGCAATGTCGAACGTTTTTGACTGCATTCCTTTCACGGTTTCAGATAAACTTGCCAAAGTATAGTAAATGTCAAATTAAGTTTACCAAATATTCATTAATTACGTGAAGCATTTTTGAGGATTTTTGAATCCCCCTCCCTCCTTGATGAGATGTAGCTAGACTTTTCTCGACACTCCCCTTCCCATATCATGTGAGATTTTCTAATATTTGAGTTTTGGATGTAAATGCATTTTATTTGTTCCTTTTGAAATTAATTACCAAATGTTTTTTTTTTAATTCATATTTTTCAATAACATGCGACCTAGTTTCAATATTAATTATGTTTAAAGCGGGAAAACATAGTCATTGACACTGACAGAGTGGATTGACAGCAGCAAACGAATGACATAATACAAAGGAACGTCTTTATATTGGCACTTTTTCACGATGAGCTATACAGTATGATTCATTAATAAATTTAGTATATTCTGTCATTCTATGCCACATAGTCCTGAGAAGGACAGGATGGACAATGACCTAGGAGGACAAGTCCTCGGGAGGATGTACAATGAGTCACATGTGGCCTTAGTGCTTTGAGCCTACACACTCACCCTCCCTACTCTACAGATACAGATAGTCTTGGTTTAAAAAGTGTTAGATGGTGAATTTAAAAAAATCGTTAGTCCCAACCGAGGGGTGAACCGCTGGCAAAAATCTTGAACACCTACTTCCACATACTTCCACGAAACTTCTTCATACTTCCACATATTTCCACACACTGTTTTCAAGTTAGTTGACAGTGTAAGAACCCATGAAAACTTTTTGTAATGCAACACGCTTCCATAGCGAGCACAAAAATTTATAATCTTTGAATACACTCAATAGCATTGATTTTTATGATATTTCACCTGTTGTATGGGTAACTTTAACACCCTGTATCTCGAAAAGTAAAGCTCCAACGACCCATGTCGACAGGAAATTTTACGCCAATTTTCGCATTTTCTACACGATCTTTCAGTTTGTAACACCTACTCATTAACACCCTGTTTAATTACCTATTCAATAATTCTAAATTCGTTATTTTCACCGCACTTTGTCTAATATCTGTATTAAACTTCCACATACTTCCACTGCAGTGTACACCTGCTTCCACTTGCGGATTACCCTTTGGTCCTAACTGATTAGTCATTTCCCTAACTCACTTAGTTGTAATACAACTCCCTAACTTAGTCTCGGTTTATAAAACTGTAATATTATCAGCTGTTATTAAATTTTATTAGCTGTTATTTAAATTTTAATAATATTAATTTTTAGTACCAAATAAAACAAGAAATAAAAACTATTTGAAACCTCTTTGTGGCCTTCCTCTATCTCCATACTTCAGTGCAGTGAAAATTAAATGGCTACAAGAAAATATTCCAAAAATTAAGAAAGCAATGGCTGCTGGTACTTGTATGTTTGGAACCATTGATTCTTGGTTAATGTGGAATCTAACAGGTGAACAATTTTTTCAGAATTCAGCAAATTATTGAAGTAACCCACCTCTACTTGCTTCCAGTATGAATTCTACACTTCCACATTTATTAAATAGTCCAATATTTATTTAAGGGGGCAAAGATGGAGGAGTACACATTACAGATGTAACTAATGCATCAAGAACAATGTTGATGAATATCGATAATCTAAAATGGGACCCAGTACTCTTGAGTTTCTTTGAAATTTCTAGTAAAATTCTACCGGCTATCAGGTCTAGCTCAGAGGTTTATGGAAATATTAGTAAAGGGTCTTTAAAAGGAGTAAAACTGGCAGGGTGTTTGGGAGACCAGCAATCAGCGCTCGTTGGACAACAGTGTCTTAGTAGAGGTCAGGTGAGTAGAAAATTAATAAATATTTATTTTTTTACAATTGATCAAAAATATAGTGAATTTTGTCTTCCCACCACCTGCTAAACTCAACAAACGGCCATAGTGATTATCAAATGTCATAGCTTTGCAAAATAGAGCCAAGTCTTTGAGTTGCATTTTTGATAACCTTTAAAACCATACAAAATGCTTCATTGAGAAATACTTTGACGACAAAAAGAGGTTCTCAATGTACACAAATTGTTGGTTCTTTGTAATCAAGAGTGTTTTTTTGTGACCTTGTCCTAATTCTTTCTAAGATCATAACTAACAAACCATTTAAATTTGGATAACAGTGTATTAATTTAATAATCAGTTATGTTGTTTCAGGCCAAAGCAACTTACGGAACCGGTTGTTTCTTGTTATATAATACAGGCAACTATAAACTAAACAGCGCACATGGTTTATTAACAACTGTGGCCTACCAACTTGGTCCTAATAAACCTGCTGTATATGCATTGGAAGGATCAGTAGCAATAGCTGGAGCTGCTATGAATTGGTTAAGAGATAATTTAACCATTCTTCCTACTTTTGGGCAAGCTAAGGAAATAGCAGAAAAGGCTGAAGTAGTCGAAGGTGGAGATGTTTATTTTGTTCCAGCTTTCAGTGGATTATACGCTCCATACTGGCAACAAGAAGCTAGAGGGTAAATTGAATTTTTATACAAAAAGCAAATTTGATTAACTAGGAATTGAATGTTTGTTAAATTGAAAATTAGAGGGTATGCAGAGTATAAAATAAATGATTTATCGAACAATGTGTAATAAACAATATATTTTAACCATATTCCATTTAATGTGTTACATAACCAAACAAACACATACATCCATCTTAGCTAAAGTAACGCATTAAAATGAATATATTTTTCGTGACATAAGTTTGTAGGGTGAAGCGGTGCATTTATAAAAAATCTGCTTGGGATTTTTGTTAAAGGCAGAGTTGTTCTAGCAATTATTAAATATTCAAAATAGTAGAGATTATTGTTTGAGTCAATCGTTCTCAGTAGCTGCTGCTACTATTTCAACATTTGGTTTATGAGTTTATTTTAATTTGTTTTTATTCCATTCTCAATTTTATACTAGATATAAATTTCCAAGGCTTAAAAATCCTTGGGTATCAACGACCTGTTTATTCTAATTTATATATGACACACATTTAATAACGTTATAGTTTTATAAAGTAGTAAATTTATTACTTTTTATGTAATGCTTGAATGAGTGCTCTGTAAACATAAGATAAGTAAAACATATAATGAATAATTACCAAAAGTGGATTGAATTTTATGTGCCAGTAGGCGGTACATAATTCAATAAGTTTCCATCTATAAACCACATAAAGCTTTTTTTTGTCCCCAACCTAATATAATTGTACCACACAAACGAAGATATCCTTTTTGTATATTAATAACATTCTATTCAAAAATTTAATGTATTTATTCTTCTTATTAGTATTAATGCTAATTCATTATCTAAAAGGATTTACTAGAGTGAAAAAAAATTTCACAGCCTGTAAATCTGAAAATATTTATCTTTGAAGATCTAATAAAAGGGGATTATATTATATGTATTATAAAGTCATGTGTATTAGCTTAAAACACTCAAGATACAGATAATGTGGCTAATCCTGTTATTTATTAATGTCAACTTTGACATTGTTGAGACATATCATTCTATTCGATGAACACTGGATTTGGATTCAGTAAATAAGCAACGATTCAACTGACCGTCCTCACAACTAATGTAGGTTTATACTTTTGTGGTGCGAAAAAAATAAAATGGTTGTGCCAAACACCTAAGCTTGGTTTAATCATAACTGATGTTTAGACTGTGACAGATTGATGTATTTATTATCAATCAATTACATTAGTTTAGGTGTATGATACAACGCGCCCTTAGGGTATCATTTGACATTAATTAACATTCTTTCTTAGTTATGAAGTTTAAATCTGTCTATTAACTAGTTTGAGTTGTCAATTGCCTTAACTGTTGAAAATAGTGGGACTCCCTATAAATTCGCAAATATTTAATTCCATAATTGTCAATGGTAAAACTAATTCTAATCAGTTCCCAGTGTTATTTAATCTTAGACAAAAAAAATTGTGTGTAATTCTAACAGAAAGCTCTTTACTGCTTTCCATAAATTACAAGCAACGAGCACTTCCAAACCCATCAGTTATTCTCTGCCTCAGTTCCTCTATTTCAATCTCTATAACCTATTTTTCTTTGTTCCATTTCCAAAGTGTAGCGTTTTCGAAGTTGTTAAATTTTCTAAGTTGTAGATTTTACATTATATTTCTTCACAGAGTCATAGTGGGAATATCTGAAGATACGGAAGCATGTCATATAGTTAAAGCTACTTTAGAAGCTGTTTGTTTTCAAACAAAAGATATATTGGAAGCCATGAATAAAGATTATGGATCATCTCTATCTACATTGCTGGTAAGTGTTATATATTTATTCAGTCTACTTTCAACTAAAGTGTAACTATTTTATTATGAAATTGTTATTAAAATTAAACTAGAAGAGTATTTAAATAATACCTTGGGAATGTACATTGAAGTTTGTGACACGTTTGTCCCTGAAAATTGATTTAATTGCGCCATCCCCACATCTAACCACAAACCAAAATTCTATATTGACAAAAAATCATCTCGGCTTTGTAATTATTGACTAAATACAGTTTTCTGTGAAAAAATGTCATTTCAGGAAAGCCTGTTAATGATAGATGTCAAAGATAATAGTTAAATACTAGTTTTTGAAAATTACTTTTCAAAGAGTAAACCCTTCACTAAGAAGCCACAACTACTTCTCTGTCTATATGCCATGACACATATTGAAATTCACTTATGCACGCTTTACTAAAATGACAATTTTTCACAGGAAATTATAATTAAGTAAATGATTCAAATCAGTTGAAAATATGGTTTTTAGGAAGGTGAAACCTTTTTCTCATTTATCGATGGTATTAATTGGTCTATATACATGTTTTTCTTTAAATAACCTCTGAAAATTGAACCCACTTGATGACTGAACGCAAATTATCATTTTAGGTCGACGGTGGTATGACGGCCAATCCTCTTCTCATGCAAATGCAAGCTGATTTAGCAGGAGTAACAGTAGTTAAACCTTCCATGGCTGAAAGTACGGCATTGGGTGCAGCCATGGTAGCCGGTGCCGCCGTTGGTCACTGGGATATAGAAAAAAATAAACTTGAAATTCCAGCCATAAAATGGATACCAAAATACACAGAAAATCAAAGAGACGTTCGGTATTCCAAATGGAAAATGGCCGTAGATCGAGCGATGGGATGGGATCTGTCGGTTTAGGATTATTATTAAGAACATTTCTTTCAACATTCGGTATTGATTCAAAGATATTTTAATTTTAGAAAATCCTACATCACTTTTGAATAAGTTAACAAAGTTTATATTGAAAAAAAAAGCTGAACCATGTACAGTACGAGGAATATTCTTTAATTACGTAGAGTTTAACACATATTTCATAAGCGAACATGGCGTTTGAATAAAAAAGTATAAATTAAACGTCCAATCCGAAGTACCGCCCTCAAGAGGCACACGCGCGATTGGTATTCGTATATACTTTATTTTAACCGTAATAGCTGACTTTAGATTGTCTATCTCACTATGCCTCTCTCAAACCAGTAGCGGTGTTAGGGCAGGATGCCCTTTCATATTCTCCACTCCATGAGAGAAACCTACTTACCCTAATATAAACTGTGGCTTAACAAAAGTTTACTTTATAAAAGTGTCCTTCTTCAAATGTTCGTCAACTTTTTTTCGACAATTTCCATACTTACAACGTAAATTTACTACCCTAATTAGAGTACAAATTCACTACAAAAGTTTCCTAAAAAAGCCAAATTTTCGGCAAATTCGGGCAGCAAATTTTTCAAGCTAACCGCGATGAGCCTATAACTACTGTATCCCAATATATGGATAGTATTGCGAATATTATTTACTAAATATCTTCTGTAAGTTCCTTGTGGCAATACTTATTCCTTTTTCTCTTATTTTTTCTGGGAATCACACTACAATAATGTTTTTTTCCTCAAATCGCTAGGAAATTTTGACATTCCTGTCAAAATTT
>CAJUYI010007000.1:0-12804 GCA_910591695.1 Galerucella pusilla
TTTTTTTTTCTTGTTTAGTTGGTAGCTCTGGCGGCGAATAAGCTATTGTTAAGTTACACAATAGTAGGTATTATCGGAAAAGGATCTACATATTTATTGTGTCATTAACGCGAAGAACATGCTATGGAATTTTAAATCATTTAAATTAAGTGCCTTGGGTTGGTTGGATTATTGTTTATTACACTTTAAAAAATTAAGTTGGTTTAATTATAATTTCAATTTATTGATGACATAGTCATCATGGCACTGGTAAAATGAAGGACCATAGCTAGAGTTAGAATGCAAGAAGAAACTGACTTCAGGTACTTCTAACAATAGGAGAATGAGTTGTAGAAATATAGGAAGAAGGAAGAAGTGAAGTATTAAGCAGCTTATCGGCGGACATTTTATGTGATGATCTTGTATGTATGTATATATGTATGTATTTTGGGATGACATTCACTGAGACCTTACTTCTACTTAGTTTCTGAGAAGAATCTCAGAAACTAGTAGCTCCTTTAGTCCTATTTCCCGGAGGAATTTTAGGATCTCTGCAGGCTTCCACTTAGGTAAATGTTCCTCTTCTCTCCCAGGTGCTGTGCTCTAGGATTCCAAAGTGCTGTGCAGTTGGAAAGTATGTGGATGGAAGAGATGGAGTCTTTGATTGTATAAGCCCTAATAGATTTTTTCAATGGTCAGATCTTCTCTTTTTCTCGGCTCTACCTATTTCTTAAATATTACATTGGAGCTGATTCCGCAAAAGGTTTTAGGCCCCCAAAAGGGTATTTCAGTCTCCCTTATTTCTAGTTCATCTGCTATTTAATTTCCTTCCAGTCTGTCCTGGAATCCATAGTAAGGTGACTATATTGTTCTCGCCGTAATGATCTTAGATATTATTTATACTGAATGTAGTTATTATGTGATTGCCAGAACTAATTGATGAAGGTAGTTGTCAAACTACCTCTATCATTTCCAGTTATACAGTGCTATTCAAAAGTCCCCTCCCCCCCTCATATCTTTTGAAAGGCTACTTACATTAGTAAAATATGGAGGGTGAAAATAAAGTGTGGTAAACTTCTCTACGAATGGTAACAGGTGACGTAATAGTATTAGATGACGTCACAGTGCCACTCTGGCCAATAATTTCAAATAGGACCTTTATGGCAAGTGATATCTCGTTTGAAAGGCATTGACATTGGCTACATAGCCATATTAATTTTGTTTGGGTTTAAACTAATTTTGACGGATAAATTAAATAAATACCAAAAGTATTGAAATTATTTTTTTAAATTTAATTAATCAAATATCAACAATGGATTCTTATAGCAAGTGTTCGAAGTGTGCTCCGTCTACTTCCTGACAGTAATACATCCTATTAGTAAACTCTTGTCGTACTCATTCGAATGAGTCAGCTGAAATTGCATTGCATTTTTCAATAATTCTTTCTTTTAAAACGCCAATGCTATCTGTTGCCGTTGTATAAACCTTGGGTTTCAAGTACCTCCATGGAAAAAATCTAATGGTGTCAGATCTGGTGACCGAGGTGGCCATTCTATAGGACCTCGCCGGCCGATCCATCTACCTTGATATTCTTCATCCAGGTAACGTCTTACTGCACCATAATAATGTGCAGGAGCACCATCTTGTTAAAATGTTATTTCCAGATGCCCGAATTCATCTGGGTTATCTTCCAGAATTTCGAGAATTAACGGCTCAATTACATTTTGTAACATCTCCAAATACACTTCACCGCTTAAATTTGAATTTAGGAAAACAGGACCAACTATGTGGTTTCACAAAATACCTGCCAAAACATTGACTTTTTCTGGAAATTGGGTATGTTGTTCACGAAAGGTGTGAGGATTTGTGTCACTCCAATACCTTACATTTTGTGTATTCACCTTTCCATTGAGGCAAAAAGTACTTTCGTCACTAAAACAAATTGTTTTTGTGTAATGTGGGTTTTGACCAATTTTATTTGTCATACATTCACAGAATTCGAGTCTTCTGTCGGGGTCGTCATCCGAAAGGTGGTGCACCATTTTTAACTTGTATGGATGAAATTTATTTTTAGCCAACACTCTCTGTACAGTACTTTTACTCACTTCACAGATAGACGCAACTTTAGTTGAAGAGGAAGTAGGGTTTACCACCATTTCAGCAACTATATCAATTTTTATAACATCACTAAATGTTGGTCTACCAGATCGTTTGCCATCTTGAACACTACTTGTTGCTTCAAACTTGTGAAGAAGCTCCCTCAAATAAGTTCTCGAGATAGGACGATCTGGGTATCTCTCATTAAATAAACGTTCCGCTTCATGGAGATTCTTTCTAGATTCACCAATTATTAAGATAGCTGCTACTTTGTCGGCTTGAGTGCGTACCATTTTGCCTATGTAGACTCTTAAACGTTTCGTTTAAACAATAATAAAATTAAATATTCAAGCTATTTATAAAAACTTTGCAAAGTAACAAATACTATTAAATTAAAAACCTCAATTTTTTTGACAACTAACCAGAGGCGGACTGAAAAATCCTCAATATTTAAATGTGAAATAATAATTTTGGTATTTATTCAATTTATCCGTCAAAATTAATATGGTTATGTAGCCTTTCAAACGAGATATCACTTGCCATAAAGGTCCTATTAGAAATTATTGGCCAGAGTGGCACCGTGACGTCATCTATTACTATTACGTCACCTGTTACCATTCGTAGAGAAGCTTACAACACTTTATTCTTACCCTCCAAATTTTAATAATGTAAGTGTAGCCGTTCAAAAGATACGAGGGGGAGGGGACTTTTGAATAGCACTGTATAGTTAAAGCCCAATTATTAATGAGAAATGTCCAATTTCTTCTTCTTCTTTATTTTTATCATGAAATAGTCAAATTTGCATAATGTTTTCTGAACTATTATTATTAGTAGATTATTCTCTATCCGATTGACGATCTTGTCGAAGTATTATTAGTTGTTGTTCTTGAAGTTTCTTATTTATTCTTTCCTAGCTTCTTAAAAGTATCTGCTTCATTAGGTAAAAGTCTACCTACGTGGAAACTATTTACCATTCAAAAATTTACATTTTCTAAAAATAGAAGCTTCAAAGTCGGAAAAGTTTCATGTAGACGTATCTAGGGAAATCTAAAGTTCAAAGACAAAGTAATGGTAATTTATTTTATACCCACTTATATATTTAGAAGTAACGTATAAGGTTTTGAACGAAAAATAATAAATAATATGGTTCAAGAAAATCAAAGAGTAAAGAACAGCAACATTTTTTTTGTACTATAATATTAATATCTGATAAAGAAAATTATTCTTAGTCAAATGTACCTATTTATATTCGTTTGAAGTTGGATAAGTTGAATTATTCAAAGCTGGTGGCGTCCAGACAAATTCATTTAATATTATCATATTACCAGAATAATATCCACGCAAATTGTATCTTGTGAAGATGGTTGACGTACTAGCCCCTACACGCCTAACGACCTCAAGCCTACCAATCTTATAAGCGCAGTGAATAAAAACCGTTCAGAGAGAGGCTCGGAGCAAGTTTCCAACCGTTTGTTCTATGAACAAACCTAATATTAGGGGTTAGTACGTCATAGTACCGCCCGTTTGTTTCAAAGATTTTCCAGTTTTTAATTAATTTGTTGATTTCCAAACCACAGGAAATCTGTCTAATACGATTTTGACACATGATATTGTCTGGACCACAGAATACACCAGCCAAACAAGAAACGAAAGCCGGCGTAAATCTTTTGATGTTTTGGGGGCAAAATTTCGTGACCTTCAAACTGACGTTGACAGATAACGGATCAAGTTACACTGAGAAAATTGTTCACAAAATGTAAATTAAATGTTAACTACACGCGAAAAAGTGAAACCAAAAAATCTCAAATAATAATTGTTTATTTTCATGACTTGTTTCGACAAAAGTTTTAATTGTTAAACTCAATTAATGAATTGCTTAAGTTAATATAACAGCTCAACAAATATTGTGAAAAATATTATAAATATAAGTTTTAGCTTCTGTTTTTGGAGTAGATACCATCCATTATCAGAAATAATGAGCTATTGTTTAACCAAATGATTCTTATTCTCTTTATTGTTATCGAAATTATACGTGTAAGTATTTATTTATGTATCACTATAATATGTAGGATAGGTTGAGTCTAAAAACCAATACAATAATAATAGATTATATTATTACTTTTATAATCTCAGTTTACAAATAGAAAGAATTTCAGTGAATAATGATATAAAATTTTAATAAGTATGGTGCTTGCTTATAAAATTTTTATTACTTAAATAGTCCAAAGTTACACTTCACCAGATTCTGAGTTAAATTTTACACCCAGAGAAAATGTACACGAATTGCACAAGTTTTTAGCGCCATAACTGATAAATGTAATTTTGTAAAAAATGTATCGTTCAAAACACAAAAAAATATGTAAATATAATCAAAAAGCTTACAACAAAGGAAATTCTTTGGTAAACAAAAAAATCACATGTCATTGACAAATAACTGGCTTAAAATGGCGACTGTCAGACATGCGCACTCAGAATTGTAAAATAGCACAAGCTTCGCTTCTTCTTGGGATGGTGTATTCTGTGTCTGGACACTGAACCAATATATTTATTAATTGATTGAAATTTATTTGAAAAGATTTCATCTCTTAGTGGTCTTCACATTGTTTAGAATGTTCTATTCTAAGTATGAGGTATAAGACTGATCAAAATATTGGGAAATAGTACATTGTTTACCGGGTAGGAAAAGCTTAACATTCCTGGACGACTGTGAAGATTGCTAAGTCGAGGCGCAAGCCGAGACTTAGCAACACAGAGTCCAGGAATGTGGCTTTTCCTACGAGGTAAACATACTATTTGTCCGCAAATCGTTTAAAATTCGACAGATATTGATTGATTTTAAAAAAAAAACGCGATAATTTTATTCCCAAATAAATGGTGCTTTGAAATTACTTGGGTTACTATGGAAACGTATTGAGGTTGAATTGTCAAACTTGACGCTTATAAATTTAATTGCTGGTGTTCTCGAAAGTAAAATGATAAGTGATGATGAAATTTCCATTCCTGGGACTCCTCCAGAGCTGGTTGAGGCAGTGAATACTGCTTCATTAGAATTATTGCCAAAGAAATCAAGAGAAAAGTACGAAAATGCATACAGACGTTTTATGGATTATCGCATGAGTAAAAATACGAGTTCTTTCTCAGAAAATGTTGTAATGGCATACTTCCTAGACCTTTGTTTAAAGATGAAATCTTCAACATTATGGGCCAATTATTCAATGCTGAAGTCAACCCTTGCACTTAAACACAATGTAGATATATCTACATACTCAAAACTTCGTTCTTTATTGAAACGGCAAGCTCAAGGTTATAGGGCAAAGAAATCTAAGATTTTAACGAAGGAAGAAATTGAAAAAATTTATCCAGGAAGCTCCAGATAAAGAAAATTTAATGATTAAGGTAATTTACAAGGTTTTAATTTCTATTTAGATTATAGCTTTATTTATTTTTTAGGTGGCTGTAATATTTGGTATTTCTGGGGCCTGTAGAATGGATGAGTTAGTCCGAATGACTGTACACGATATAGAAGACTTAGAATCTAAGCTTTTAATCAGCATACCTGATTCGAAAACCAACAAACCAAGATCATTTGTAATTAATCAGATCTACTTGAATGTTTATCGAAAGTATGTTTCGTTAAGACCAGAAAATATGAACAGTGACCGATTTTTCTTTAAATATCAAAGCGGAAAGGGTTGTAGACAAGTGGTAGGAATTCATCTATTTAGAAAAATGCCCAAAATAGTTGCTACTTATTTGAACTTGGTAAATCCGACAGAATATACTGGTCACTGCTTTCGTCGGTCTTCTGCAACAATATTGGTTGACTCTGGTGCCGACATAACTAGTTTAAAGAGGCATGGCGGATGGAAGTAATCAAATGTTGCTGAAGGATATATCGAAGAATCGCTTAACAATAAGGTTGAGGTGGCAAATAAAATTTTCACAGTACAAAATATTCAACAAAATGACCCTACCACCCTGCATGTTGTCCAAAATGTTTCTCATAGTTCTAAGAGTGTTCCTCCAATGTTCAATAATTGTACTAACTGTCAAATTACTGTAAATATAACAAATTGATCTTAAAAATGTATTCAGCAATGACTTGATGTTTTCAAAATATAAATTAATTCCTTATAAGCAATGTGTTTTCAATCATTTATGTAGAACACTAACAACTGTACGGAAATATAATTTCCTTACAGTAAGGAAGTCCTGACTTTTTCTTCAAGAAATTTTGACAGGAATGTCAAAATTTCCTAGCGATTTGCGGAAAAAATTATTGAATTATTCTTTTTTCATCTGCCCTTGATAAGTGTGCAAAGATTCGATTTGATATGAAGCTTTGAAGTAAATAAAAATTACGATGTTTATAAAAGCATGATAAGAGCAATCGTTAAAATAACGCATTTATCAGTTATATATTCGCAGCAATTTGAAACGAAATCTATGAATGATTTTGAAATTCAGCCTTGTGAAGTATATTTCACTAAATTATGTTGGTGTTAAGTTAATACGAAATATCTTGCAATGGAGTATACCAACAGCATTATTATTTTGAGCTGCCTATTTAAAACATCATTTCCCATGAAAAATCAAATACATTTTTAGTCTGTTTGAACATCTTTTTTGCCATCGAAAGGTAACAACAAAGTGAATAATAAGTAATCTTATCGGGAAGGATCTACATATTTATTGTGCTATTAATACGAAGAACATGCCATTGAATTTAAAACCATTTAAATTGGGAATATACCGTAGGCTATATTTATTTTAATATTCCATTATGTAGGATTAACTGGCTTTTCGAAAATATAATGCGTCGGGCTATTAGGTTGCGCGAAAATTGTGTACCGCCAGTTGGATGAATTTATCAGGGGCGTCGAAAATACAAAAAAAAGGCACAATTTTAGGTTATGTAAATTCAACTAATATTATTGTTAATCAAATGCAATAAAAATTCAAGAAACGACTCCACATTTCACACCACGAAGAACGTAAGAACTATCAATTTAAAAAAAACATTAACACAATAATTTCTCCAATGTATAATATAGGAAAAAAGAGAAGACCTGACCAATGGAAAAATGTAGAAGGGAGTGGAGCTCAGACAATAAAAGAAACTTCTGGAGAACTACAACCTGTTAAGATCGTCTAAAGGAGCTACCACTTTCCTCAGGAACCAAGTAGAAGAAACGGGACACAATAGATCTTTTAGGTATTAGTGAATTTTACTTTAATATTCACACCAACAATTTGAATAAAAGTGTGCCTGTAAAAATAGTGCTTTTAGATATACCTCGATCAATTAAAGCAAGTGATTCGAAAATTGGTTTATGGCCAGTACCATCGTAGTCGAGCGGATAAAGCAAAAAAGTTCGGAATTTTTTCTCTAAAGACGGATCGGAATGCGGTTTTTTGCATTCGCTTCGGAAAATTATTTGTAAAAAATGTACCTACTTTGTTCCCATTACAAATCGGGAATTGCATCGCTGCAGTCAAAAATGCATGCCAAAAATGCATCCTTTGGGAGGCCTTTTGGAGAATGTAAAAACTATGTAAATAAGAGTCATAACTGGCTAAAATCGGGTACCCAGGGATTTTCAGGGTCACTGATCACGATTATGATGTTGAAATTGACCCCCTGGACACCTGGGGCTCAAGAACGCCAATGAACCTCGTCTCCGTGGGACTTTCCAAGAAATCACGAGGGGAACAAAAAAAACTCCGCGCCCGGGGGTTTTTCGGGTGGCTGAGTTCAAATATGGCATCGGCGAACACCCCCGGACACCTGGTGCCCCCGAACCTCGACCCGGACATCATCCCCGAGATCTTTCTTGACAATATCGACAAAAACAGCCCGGAAATTATTGGAGGCGTGTTTTTTTGAGGCGCGTAATCACGATTACACGTCGAAAACAACATTCCCACCCCCTGGTGCACCGCAACCTGCGCTTGAACATCGTCTCCGGGGGTTTTCCAAACAAAATCGAAAAAGGTGAACCGAAAATCGTTATAGGGGGTTTTTGGGGCCGCTTAATCAGAATTTTGCGTGGGGAAACGTCCCTCTGAACACCTGATGCGCCGTACCCTGGCCTCGAACGTCATTTCCGTGGGGCTCTCCCGAATTTCTAGCGGGAAACGCCCAGGGGTTTTTCGGGTGGCTGAATTCAAATATGGCATCGACGAACCCCCCCGGACACCTAGTGACCCGAACCCCGACCTGGACGTCATCCCCGAGAACTTTCTTGACAATATCGACAAGAACAGCCCGGAAATTATTGGAGGCGTGATTTTTGAGACGCGAAATCACAATTTCCCGTAGAAAACGACCCTTCCACCACCTGGTGCACCGGAACCTGCGCTTGAACATCGTCTCCGAGGGTTTTCCAAATAAAATCGAAAAAAGTGGATCGAAAACCCCTTATAACGATTTTCGGTTCACCTTTTTCGATTTTGTTTGGAAAACCCTCGGAGACGATGTTCCGACGCAGGTTCCGGTATACCAGTTGGTGGAAGGGTCGTTTTCGACGTGAAATTGTGATTTAGCTTCTCAAAAAACACGCCTCCAATAATTTCCGGACGGTTCTTGTCGATATTGTCAAGAAAGTACTCGGGGATGATGTCCAGGTCGAGGTTCGGGGGCACCAGGTGTCCGGGGGTGTTCGCCGATGCCATATTTGAATTCAGCCACCCGAAAAACCCCCGGGCGCGGAGTTTTTTGCGTTCCCCTCGTGATTTCTTGGAGAGTCCCACGGAGACGAGGTTCATCGGCGTTCCTGAGCCCCAGGTATCTGGGGGGTCAATTTCAACATCATAATCGTGATCAGCGACCTTGAAAACCCCCGGGTACCTGATTTGAGCCAGTTCTGACTCTTATTTACAGATTTTTACATTCTCCAAAAGGCCTCCCAAAAGATGCATTTTTGGCATGCATTTTTGACTGCAGCGATGCAATTCCCGATTTGTAATGGGATCAAAGTAGGTACATTTTTTACAAATAATTTTCCGAAACGAATGCAAAAAACCTCATTCCGATCCGTCTTTAGGGAAAAAATTCCGAACTTTGAGCCTTTTTTGTGCTTTATCCACTCGACTACTGGAAATGTTTGCAGAAGAATCAATAACTATAAATATGTCAAATTTCTAATTTTACATTAATTTGTACTTTGCGTTCATTGAATTTATCCCCAAATTGTTTTGTATTTTCAAAGAAATTATTGTTATGGTAAACATATATGATACAATTTCCCAAACATTTCTGTAAATGCTTGAGTGTGAGTAAAAAACTTCAATTAAATTACAACCTTTTACTATAATTACATTTTTCCACTGCCACCTGTAGGGTTGACAACTATTGCTTCTTCTAGCCAACTGAGAAGTTGAATTTCTCTATTAGTGGTTAATAATTTCCTATTATTAACCTAGGTCAATAATGGACAAATTCAAATATTTTGAGAATTCAGGGATAGTAGTTCAACAAAAACTTATGCAACATAATTTTGTATACCCTGGAGATTGTCTTTAACATATTTGCTGCTTGAAATTACCTATCAAGATAAAATTATTTCAATAAAAATGCAATTAGTTTAAAATTCGCGCTCAACCAAAAATGACTGATGACATAACGAGTACGTTCATAATATATCGAAAACTGACAGTGTACTTGTCAGTCAGACGACGAGGTAAACGCTTCTCATGGTGCGTTTGTGAATTATTTTTAATTTTTGTCTGAAATTTGGGTAGTAGTGGAAAAAATTGTATATACACCATGGTGTTGAAGACATTTATAAAACTCGCTCCTTATTCCGCTCGGGGCGAAGTCCCTCGCGAAGTAATCTTGGTGCTCAGTCAATAACACCGTACACTAACTACCGACAAGTAAATTCACTTGCGTTGGAACGTTTGAAAATTTTGGTACATCTTTTCTCTGGCGCCTTACACATCTGTATCATAATACAACATCCAATACTCGATTTTAGCTAGCCAGAACTCGCCAGACGATAGGAGGGGTAACGAAATTTTCGGTAACCCATAAATCGACGAAGTGAATTTACTTGTCGGTAGTTAGTGTACAGTGGTCACTAATAATAGTCTTCACCACCTTGGTGTATAATTTACTATTGTCCACTATTTACATGTGTCAATGTATAAAATATTCCTCTTTCAACTCCACCACTGCAAAGGAAGTTGGGTGTAAATGGGACTATCCATGATTTATTCACCAACTAGCTTATTACTTTCAAATTTTCATGTGTAAACGTGTTTCCATTAAATCAACATTTTGATACGTTAATTTTGTCACACACATCATTCAATTTACGAACTGTATATCGACTTTAATTCGATGTAATTTTGAGATAATTTGATACGTACAAATATTATTTTATAATCACAGTGTGATTGCTAGCTTTGTTACTTTAAGATAATGCATGTGTATTTGTTGTTTTCTGTACATATTTTAAAATATTTACGTACAGAATAATATTTTTTTCATTGAAACTTGAATTGAAATTAAATGTTCAATTTCAGAGCAATTTACAATCCTATCTAAACACTAATCGCCGGTAGGGACCTTTGTGGCTGATTTCCACATGTTTAGGATGACAATCTGGATAATTGGGTCAATAATGGCAAAGATTGACATCCATTTAGTACCAGATTTAAATGTTGATTCACTTCAAAACATTTTTCAGTTTGTCCATGTTTCAATATTTAATATTTCCCTTCAATTTTTTTCAATCATTCGGTGCATTATTCTCACTTTGGCCTTATTTCGAGCTACTTCTCTAAATCTAGAGGAAGGTCATTGTGCTAAATAATGAGAAGAAGTCTGCTGAGAGGACGAGAACGTTTGTTTTTAGTTAACTTAGCCGTTATAATTTCATAAGATATCTAGAACTAAGTTCCGTGAATTCTGCTCAATATTCTTCTGAACTTCAATTAAATTTGCTCAATTGCTGGCATAGTTGTGAAGTTTATTTTAATTTGATATTTTTATGTTCCGACAGCTCAGGAAATAGATATTATTTGCAATAAAAAAAACGGAATACAATCGAACTGATGATACGATTGAAAATAACATCGGAATTTTCATAAGATATCATTGCAACTTCACAACACAACGCTTAAGTTGTGACTGCGGAACAATAACAACCAATAATAAGCCTTGCATGGTGTTTTGACAGTATGTTGAGTAAGTGAGGTTAGGAGAAATGAAAATTGTTGTGGTTAGGAATCCGTTTTTGCCCCCGAATTCAAAATTATCGAAAATTCTGATCATTTGGCGGTAATAATAGTTGTTGCCACTTTGAAATGAACTATGTTGACTTCAATTTTCTAACATACTAATAGGTATACTAATAGGTATGTCAGATGTTCATTACACATTATTTGATGGAACTATCACGCTGTCGTAGAAAAATACTGTGTATTAATCAAGGGAAAGTGTTTTTTCACCTTCGCACTCGGCTTGTCGAATATTTCCAAAAAGTCACTCTCCGCACTGGTGACATACTTTTAAAAAATGTCTGAAAAACACATTCTTATATTTCAATAAAGGCTCTCTTGAGAAAATTAAGATTTCCGTTTACCGAGAACTCGTCTTTTCCAAAGAAAATAATTAAAACTTTATAAAGTTGCTAGAGAAATGTCGTATACAGTGGTTCCAATAATTAAAGAGTTTCAGGGGGCTAGTGTGTGCCCGTTCACCCACTTTGGGTCTTTGGGAAAATATCAAAACTTTCTGAACTTTCTCGACCTCGACTAAACAACTTTTATGGCCGAACTTCCAGACCTTAAACAATAAGAGAATGGATTTTAAATTGGGTTGGGTTTTATTGATAAACTCGAACGGGTTTTCCTCCAAAAACGTTAAAGTCAAAATATGAATTATATTTTTCTTAATATTGAAGTTATTGTAGTTTGTAGTATTTATATAAACCCAACAATTTATTATTTTTAATTTACTGAAAGAAATTTTTCCTGAAAGAAAACGTGAAAACAATATTCAGTTTATGAAAAATTTATAGTTATAGAAGTACAACTTTCATTTTATATTTTAAGAATCTGAAATTTTCGTTAGTTATAATTATTTTCCAATTATTTCTAGCATCTTTCGGATATATGTATTGATAGTTCAAGTTCATTAGTTTATAGAAGTGTGCACGCACATCCCAACTTCCATTACAACAAAAAGTAAAAAGCTTAAATGACAAAATACTCATGATCAATATTTTGTTAATTTTGTCATTAAAAATGAACGAATCTACCCTATCTTAAGGGTTCGAAAAAGTTGCAAAAGGCTTTGTAGCAAAGGGCTACGCACTTTTTGAATCCGGTCCCTGTCAAAATGAATGGAATTTTGGTATCTAGTACTTCTAGACATGGTGAAAAAAGTTCTCATTGGCTGAACTACCGAAAACCTCAAGTTAATTTTGACCTTTCAAAGTATGAATAATATTGAAACACATCTCAGGGTCCGTCAAAGAAATAAAAGTATAAAAAATAAGCAAATTGATTACATGAAATATTTAATTACAAAAGTTGTAAATAAGAAGGTGATACGCCTACAGGGTGATCCAAAAATATATGACAAATAAAATATTTTTATAGGTTTAGGTTCAATTTATATATCGTACATCAATAATTAGATCTTGGTCAAATGATTCGTTTCTTTGACCTGCATTTAGAATGTAGTTTAAATTCACACGACTCCGACATTTCTGGTGC
>CAJUYI010007001.1:0-12803 GCA_910591695.1 Galerucella pusilla
GGTGGTACCGGCGAAAGGACGGCTCCGAAGGGAAGAAAAAAAAAAAGATTCACACCTAAAATTCATAAGCAGCACATTTTTGGAGATATTATCATATTATCATAAGTATCCAAATTCTTGAAACATTTAGTTAGTGCTCTATGTAGCGTCAAATACAATGCTTACTACAAGAACACAGTAGGCAGTAACCTATTCCAGCTCACCGAGCAGAGAAGAAATAAAAACTGAAATAGAGGCCACCATTGTGAACAAAAAGCATCGGAATCTCTTGAGAACCTTATTAGCTACGTTTGAGAGGAAGCAATGAGAACCAGCCAGGCAAAATTAAAACTAAAGCTTCTTTTACTGCGCAGTTTTTGTGGTGTGGCTGCAAAAGTTTACACAAAGATCAAAAGTAGCATGCTGCAACCTAGTTTTTTGTACTGCAGTTACTTGGCAAATCATTGTTATGATGAGCTTAAGCTGGATTGGTAGTTTTCTCTCATTTTTTCAACCATGTTAGAATGATGTACATTGCTCAGTTTTAAATAGGGCTTTAGAGACTCAGTTGAAGAATAACGAGTAATTCTACTGGGCATAAGGTTGCCTCGTTGCCACGCCACGCGAACTCACTGCAATTATTTGGCAGATATTTTTTGTGAGCATCCGGTACGTTTTCATCACAGTTTCCTACATTCTTGTTGATCACTTCAGTTGTCAGAGCTGCAGAGCTCGATTTTCTTCTATCTGGAAGCACTTCTTTCAGCCGTTTGAGCGTATCTGAAATCCTTGAAAACTATGTATTTAAATGGGTCTATTTTTCGATTTAAATATTGAAAATTCTGCAGAAGTTTCGCGTAAGTAATCCACGTCGTTTTCAAGAATCCTGAGAGCTTGGTTATATAAACGACGTACGTATATCAATCCGTCATTTACATCGGCTAATTTTACCAAGTTCCTACCAGCTGAAAATCACAAATAACCTATTCGTAGACGTATTTACCATTATGATAACGCTATGCATACGCTATCATTGTATCGAATATTCACCAGCGTTCTTGGGTATGTTCAGGAGCGTACTAAATATGACGTAAACTGCGTTTTTTTTGGCAGAAGTGGTATATACACTTACCGACTTAAAATACGATCCATTCAAAACAATGATTTATTTAAAAATGCTATAACTTCCAAATGGGGATTTATTTGAATTTTTAGCAATTTTTTGTTATAATACTGTAGTTTTAAGGCTATTATTCGGACATCTAAAAGTAATTTAGTACTCGCCGCATATACAGGGGAGAAGAGAAAACAATTTTTTCCTCTACTTTTGACACACCCTGTAGGTTGATTCTGCTAGTAGATCTGCACTTAACTTTATCGAGAAGACTGATTTGTTTCCAACATTTTGTTTCTTATTTACAACAATACCTTAATTTGTTTATGAAATGTGACGGTTTAAAGAAAATGCAACATTTTAGAAATGGTCATAATTTAAATGACGGTAGAGAATAAACTACAAAATTAGTAGAGTGCTGTGGCCAACTCACAATATGACAACTCTCAAATATTCGTTACTTGGCAATTGCAGTTTAATTATCAGTATTTAATTTAACATAATGGTTTTAACACCTACTGATGCAGCACGAGCAGTTGCTCTGGTACAAGACGGTAGGTCTCATTATTATGCTTCTAGAATATTGGGTGTTACAAGATGTAGCGTCCAGAGAGCTGTACAACGTTTCAATGAAACTGGTAGTTTTTCGAGACGAAAAGGATCTGGCAGACGACGTTGTACAAATGTTCGAGATGATGGTTAACCGTTTTGCGAGAAAGAAATACTACTGCTGTCATGGTTCGAAATCGTTTAGAAGAAGTACGCCATGTAGCGAAATAACGATTCGAAGGCGATTACGAGAACATGGATTACGCTCCAGAAGACCTGCAACTGGTCCGGAGTTACTTAGGAATCACAGATTTGCCAGGGAGCATCATTGGAATGTCGATGACTGGAGTAAGATTTAATTTTCTGACGAGTCAAGGTTTTGTTTACGTTCTCCAGATGGCCATGAAAGAATATACCGAAAAAGAGGCGTAAGGTTTGACCAAGCAAATTTTTCCACAAGACTCAGTTATGGAGGAGGATTGGTAATGGTTTGGGGCGGCATAAGCAATAAGCATGGAAGCTCGTACTGATTTAGTCATTGTTGGCGACGGAGCAATGACAGCTAACCGATATATTCGTGATGTGCTAGTCCACATGTGATTCCATTTGCACCGTTTATGCACGACAACGCTCGACCACATATTGCGAGGATTGTATCTCAATATTTGGACGAAACAGAAACTCAAAGGATGAACTAGCCATCACGTAGCCCAGACCTCAATCCAATTGAGCACGTCTGGGAAATGATGGGCAGAGTTCGTAACCGAGTTCCTTCTCCAAGTAATTTAAATTTTTTGAGAGAAGCTTTGGTCCAAGATTGGGATCAGATTGACCAGATGGAGATTCGACGCATTGATGCAGTTATTCGCGCTCGTGTGGAAATACCCGTTATTAATTTGTAATAATTATTAGTGTATTTGTTGTTTGATTTGTTTATAAAATTATGTATTACTCTGCTAAAACTGAATAAAAAAATTAAGAATGTTGCATTTTCTTTAAACCGTCACATTTCACAAACAAATTAAGATATTGAGGTAAATAAAAAAACGAAATGCTGGAAACAAATCAGTCTTCTTGATAAAGTTAATTGTGTGCAGATCTAGTAGCAGAATTAACCTACAGGGTGTGTCAAAAGTAGAGGAAAAAATTGTTTTCTTTTCCCCCCTGTATATCCAGCGAATACCGAATTACTTTTAGACGTCCGAATAACAATCTTAAAACTACAGTATTTTATCTAAAAGTTGCTAAAAAATTCAAATAAATCAGCCTCCGCATTTGAAAATAAGAGCATTTTTAAATAAATCAATATTTTGAATGGATCGAATTTTAAGTCGGTAAGTGTATTATGCGAGGTTAGTTTAAGATGATATCCAGTGATACTTTTTGATTGGTATCAGAATATTGATATAGATTATTTTCCTGATTCTTTTATTTCCAGACGTGGTTTTAAGAGTTGTCGGTAGATAAATTCCTAACCATGCTCAATATTCGTTCATGGTAAATATAAAAACAAAGGGAAAAATCTGTCGATTTTAACATAACATAAAAATACCTCAGCTCGTCCGGAAATGAATGAATTATAAAAATCAGATTTCAGAAAAATACAAAAAACGCATCAATGAATTGTTTTTACATGTTATAAATTTTTTGTCCAATTTAATTAAATTGCAAGTTTTTTGTTTTCCCATCCTTGAATTTGTTTAATTTTATCTGCCGGTTTGGAGGATGGAATCTGGAAACTAATTTTTCAGTGTTGGAATTAAATTTGTTTGTAGACATTCAGCTATTCTGTTATCCTCGATGAAATAAGGTTTGTATTTCCTATCAGCCCAACCCAAGCAATTACTTTTTGGGGTTGTTGTGAATGACCTTTTGTACCTAGTGTGGATTATTTCCCATAAATTCCGTCCAAGAAATTGTCCCATCGAGATAAATACCAAAAACCTAATTTAAATAAAATTTGAATTTGGGTTTAATTATAATAGCTACATAATAATTTCCAATTCCTCATTAATCCCACTCCTAGAATTTTTTGAGAATATTCATAATATGCTGCAGCAGAACAAATGAAATTACATTACATAACAAATCATCATTCTGTTATTTGGTCGACTTCAGCCGTGTACGGCGGAGTAGAACATTCTGCCTATACCGGAGCCACTCTGATCATAGCCACAACTAGTAATATTAGTGTATTAATTTTTAGAGAGACTCTGGTGGACCATTACTTCTAAATACTGTTCAATATGGAATTGCGAGCAACAGCACTATTAAATTTATTTCCGGTAACAATGTAGGTATATATGATAAATGCTCAGGTGTTTCAGTATACAGGGTGATTCATGAGTGCGATAAAGTTCAATATCTTGTAAATAGTTCAAGATATTTGAATCAAATTTCAACTGATTGTAGTCAGCCTAGAGACTCATATTTTAAAAATACTCGCAATTGTACAGCGTGTTCCAGAACGCCGTGCCAGATCAAAGTTATATTATTTAAATGAGACGCCCTGTATTTTACTTCAAATTTAAATTCTGCTTGACTCCACTGTTACAATGATATAATATTGTAATGGGTTATACAGCGTATTTAAAAAGTTCTGACCACTTGTTCCTGTAAATCGTAATGACTTCAACGTCCTGTATACTTTAAACTGCACAATTTAAAATCAATATTCCATAGCCATACGTCTGTGATAGTCGTCTAGTACTAAAAGTCAATCGAATTGATTCGATATCAAACAAATCGTATACAGGGCGAGCCCAAACTCGAATACATTGGTTCCACAATTTTTTTAAATGGATCACTCTGTATTTTATATCGGTAAATGAAAGTTACTTCACCATACTTCAAAATTTATTGAGTATTTCCTATACCCAAACTGAATAGTTTTTGTGATATTTCTATTTTGTCACTAAAAATTTTATTTCTAATAAAAAAATCAATAAAAAGCAGATAAAATTAATTCACAACAATCAACATGTTAGGAAAGTTTCCAACTTAAGAAAAAGGTTTTAAAAGGTCAATAACAGTACCACCACACATGCAGAAGGATGAAGTTTCTTAGAGCTCTTCTAAATAGTTACAATCTCAAGAGAACAAGGAGTAAGCTACAGCTCTGTGCAAAGAATTTTGTCAACAAATCTTACCATATGCATCCTTATCATATTCAATTACAGCAGGAGTTAAGAGGTAATTATTTTGAGAGGAGGGTACAATTTTGTGAATGGGGACTTCCAAAAACACAAGTGCAAAGACATTTTTCCGACTCCGTGTTATTTGGTGACGAGGCTACGTTCCATAAAAATGGAAGTGTGAGCAGACACAATTTTCATTAATATTCCACATCGAATCCTCATCATATTATTGTCACCCACAGTCAGATTAGGTGGTCTATAAATGTATGGGGTGGTATAGTCGGTGACTATGTGATAGAACCTTATTTCTTGGAAGAAACGGTAAATGGAGAAATTTATTTAGATTTCCTGGAAAATCATTTACCAGTTCTGCTTTCTGCTCCGTAACGGAGCTACTGCTCACCATAACGCGCTCATTCAGGGACAATTGAATGATATGTTTCCTGAAAGGTGGATTGGACGAGCAGGACCAGTTCTTTGGGCACCAAGATCACCAGAGTTTAATAAAGCAGATTTTTTCTTTTGAGGTTTCATCAAAAACAGGTGTACCAATTACTTGTTACTACACCAGTCGATATGAGAACTAAAATAGGGCAGGCGTTTCAAAATGTGAATGTGCAAATGCTTAGAGATGTAAGTCGATCTTTCCAAGACCGTCTCCAAGCCTGTATGAATGTAGAGGGTGGTCACTTTGAGCATCTTTTATAACTTTGTTGTTGAATTTTTCATAAATTTCAGTATAGTTGTTAATAAATAAGTATGAGTAAATTTATTATTGTTGGCTTTCTTTAACCATAAAATAGAAATATCACAAAAACTATTCAGTTTGGGTATAGGGAATACTCAATAAATTTTGAGGTATAGTGAAGTTACTTCCATTTACCGATATGAAATACAGGGTGAACCATTTAAAAAAATTATGAAACCAATGTATTCGAGTTTGGGCTCGCCCTGTATACGGTTACTTAGATATCGAATCGGTTCAATTGAATTGTAGTACTAAACGACTATCAAAGACGTATGGCTATGAAAGATTGATTTTAAATTGTGCATCTTGAAGTATACAGGGCGTTGAAGTCATTACGATTTACAGGAACAAGTGGTCAGAACTTTTTAAATACGCTGTATCACCCATTACAATATGATATCATTGTAACAGCGGAGCCAAGCAGAATTCAAATTTGAGGTAAAATACAGGGTGTCCCATTTAAAAAAATATAACTTTGATCTGGACGGCGTTCTGGAACACGCTGTACAATTGCGACTTATTTCAAAATATGAGCCTCTAGGCTGGCTACAATCAGTCAAAATTTCATTCAAATATCTTTAACTATGTACAAGATATTGGACTTTATCGCACTAATGAATCACCCTGTATACAAGAATTGCACATTTTGCTGAGTTTATAAGACAATACGTGGAATATCAATAGTATATTGAGATATTAACAATGAACGATTAAGTTTGGTTATTTTGTCCATATATCTAACATAGTGTACGTACATGGTCTTCCACTTCCACTTTTACCCAGCACCTGAGGAAAGCTTCTTCAGAACCTGGTTAAATTCTACCAGAGGTATATTTCATTGTCTCCGTACTACTAGATATTTCCAATGGTCAGATGTTCCTTTAACGAGTAACCTATTTCTCCCAATATTACTGATAATTGAAGATGTTTCCTGACCCCAAAAGGGTGTGTCTTCGCTAGTTCATCTGCTATTCCATTTCCTTCAATTTCAGTTCTTCCAGTAAGGTGACGATACTGCTCTCGCCTTGATTATTGAGTTTTCTCAGTCATTCCAATACCATTTTAGAGCAGACTCCACACATATTCAGTGCTTTATAGGCTGCTTGACTATCCGAAATGATAACAATCCTTTGCCTTTTATATCCTTAATGAATATTCAACTTTCTTATGTCGTAAACTTCCACTTTAAGAAAACTTTTGGTTTATACCAAAGCTTTTAAGTGTTTTATTCCTGGCCCGTACACTCCTATTTCAGCCCTTCAATTGCTTTTGAGCCGTCTGTATACCATTGCGTGGTATTCTCCCCGAGACTGATAATGGGGCTGGTATCCCATTTCTTCATATAGATCTTAGTACTACCCTCGAAGGTGGAAGGAGCTTGGCAGCTTCAGCGGACCAGAGCCTGATAACAAACAAACACTACACGACTAAACTGCGAGGGTTCTCTCCTCCAAATAATGTTATCAAACAAAGTTCTTGGACTGTAACAGCAATTACTTCCGTTGTCCTACAGGTCACTGTCATTAGCATTATCGTCCATTAAGTCTTGCAATGTCTGAATATTTTGCGAGTCGCAGTTGAAGGCTCATATCAATCAGCCCACTGATCTCAAACCCGACCTGACCCATTGAAGCATGATGGCTCACAACGCTCAACAGGAACTCTCTGGTAAAGCTCACAAGAACGAACCTGGTCATAGCCTCAGTGATATTTGGTTGTACTTTCACCGTGCTTCAAGAAGCTTGATGGCATTACCAAATAATTCGCCTATGTGTAATTTGACAGAAGAAATTTTAAATATTATTGTATATCACAATTATTATTACTTATATTCCATTAAATAACAATTGACTGATATAATCTTGGTAGTTTGAAATAAATACGCTCAAAACTTTTCAAAAGTTTACAAAAACACAACTTTATCGTTTAATGTGTCAACTTTAACAGTGAGTTGACAATCAAGAAACAACAAAGTTTGTTTTCGTATCTGGCAACCGACATAGAAAACAACTCCGTACATTTAATACAGTTTACGCCCGGTGAAACTTTTAACAAAGTAATTTGAACAATTAAATACGGAGTATAATAAGAATGGGTTGTCCTGGTGGAAAATTTGCCGGCTTTGGAAAAATATGTTTTGCGATCGTCTTTGGCGTCCTGTTGAAAGGAGCGCAGGGGTTACATTATTATAATAAGGAACTGGAAGTAATAAATTATGTTTTCGTATTGTTAACAGTTGGGCATGATGTGATATTGTGTATATACACAATCTTATACAAGGAGAATGTATATTCTATGGGATAGAAGCAGAAGCTTCCATACACATAATTGTGCAGTGCATAGCAATACAGAATCTTAGGAGACTACTGTATAGAAGCAGGGGCACTTACTCAAACTAACGCCTGGGGATATACTTGAATTCCTTGTTAAATATTATTCATTTAAAATAATAAGGCAAGGTAAATTGCAACGGCGACTCAATGCGGAGAGCACCTCAGGTGTGAGTTCGGAGACCAAACTAATATCAGTTCAGGGCGTTAGTAGTCTTACCGGTTCGCGGGTAATCCTACTTTATTTAAGTTATTGAAGTTATATTGAAGTTACTGAGATAATAGATGAAATTGAGGAACCAAATGAATTTAATAAGTTATTAAATCAAGTTAAGGAATGTAATTAAACTTAATCAAGAAAGGTAAGTGGGCGCCACCCTGAATAATATCAGTCGACTTGTTCTTCACCTCACAAATATCTATCAACAAACCTGGAAATGCTGGAAGGGAAGGAATATGAACAACGTTGTTAAATTTACAAGTTGTATAATGAATTTAAAACTAATATCACAGTGAATAAAGGAAAATGTTTTTGTTGTTTGTTGAAGCACGTTGTTTTTACTTTCCTTATTTTCTTCGAACAGGTCCTAGGTGTCTGGAAAATTGTCAGGTACAAAGTGGAAAGGAAAGATACAGTGTATCAGAAATAGTTACATTTTTTTATGTGAAATTCAGGATATCTGCAGTAATTCGGTTTACAATTGGTTACAGAAAATCATTTGAGAACGTGGTTCATAAAAAAATATCCTTTATTTTACTATTAAAAAAACAAAAGAAGCAATAAAGAAATGTGATATGATACGATATGATATTATTGAGGAAATCTTATTTATTTCCATTCATTAAATAAATCAAAGAGAGAATATCTAAATAACATAAAAACTCAATTTTATTTTATTACTTATTTCAATCACAGAAGGCGAAAAAAATGTAATGTAAAATGTAATCCGGAAATATAATATTCTAGGTTGGTAATTAGATTGAATTAAATATACAAATTTTAAAGACTTCAACTATATACATGTGAACATTTTATCAACTGTATAAGGAAAACTAGAAAAACTATACCAAATAACAAGATAAATAAAACAATATCGCTGTATGTGTGTATCTGGCGCTTATCACTAGGAGGAAAAAATATGAAGGAAGAATCAGAAATGAAAAGCATATACGTAAATGCAACTTAACATTCACATTGAATATACTTTAGAAAAAAAAGTTGGAGGTAAATCTCGCACAAGAAATTAAAATTAACCTTATCGGTTTATGGTTCACAGGAGAGAGAAAGCTTATTCTCACTACTCGCTATTAAATTGAACCATGCGATGAGCAATCGACATACGTAGTATATCCCTTTCCTGTTCACATGCTCCGCTTCGAGAAAGAATTTACATATTAGTAGTGTGTTGTGTTCTTAATTTCTCTCTCTATAGGAGAGAAGAATTGAAATATTTGACCAATATCAGTGTATACTGATCCTCACCAACAGAGATTATCCGTCGCACATTAAATTTAAAAATTTGCCTTTCAGCGGTGATCGATGCTACAGGTTCTCGACGAGAATCACATGTTGGTAAGAAAAAAGGACTGGCTACTCGCCGTCCGGTAGATATTTAAATATTCCAATGATAGTGGCCAAATATAACGTTACATCCTCCAAGGAATAAGGAACGGGAAAATATTTTGGGTTCCAGCGAGAGTCACCCCAATATACGTAAATCAATAAATACATATCGTGTCCAAAATGCATGAAATCCGATGGCGTTACAATATAACTCGCGGCTGACGATCACTGGAGCTCATGACTATTCAAGGCTGCTCCTGTACCGGGAGGTATCCGTCTTTTTGTTGTTAGTACAACTGTGTGTCATAATGAGTTTGTCGACTTACGATAATACACAAAATCTTCTTGAATCTACCCTGATTCTTCCAGATCCACTACTACTTACAGAACTCTACAGATTTTATATTCCAGTTTCACGTGTCATTCACACAGTTTTAGCATATCTATTGGATAGCCATGTCTAATTTTTAGACTCTGTCTTTTTTTAATATAACAACAAACCAAATGTCCAGCTACAGTCAGCAAGGAATCAGGACCTGAATTTCATCTGAAAACTGTTCCAAACAACAAAACCAGTTATCAAAAAAACGTTCCTGATTGCTCCCTCACTATATATTCTCTTATTCCTTTTTATCGCCCATTCCAATGAATGTGTGATACGCCTGAGGTGATGTTTATTAAGTGAAAAAGAAAGCGGGTTGAATTATCGCTACTGTATTTTTTAGCACTTAGGTGGTTTATCTAATCCTTCAGGAGACTTAAACGGCAGCATAAACAGGCTTTATGTGTTTTTGTATGAAACGGTCGTATGTTTATCTAAGCTCGGCAATTTTGAGATTTAGGCGCGGTCAGGTCAATTTTCTCTATTGTCTCGAGCTTTAACGTCCCATGCACTGTTCGATGTTTAGCCAGGAATTTGATGATATAACCACATGTTTGACTTTGAAGATGTTAATTTATAACAGACAATTATTCTGCTTTATTATATTTTATTCATTAGTGATTCAATTCAGTTGAAACTACAATTAACGTGAACTGTGAAATATAAAAATATTGTAATAAATGATAATTATTAATCCAAACGGGAAGTGAAAATGAGACTGAAAATTAACCCGAAGAGATGATGCTATTGTCATTGACTACACTCACTCAAAGGGTAACTACTTTATTGAAATCCCAGTGGAACGGAGGGATTCTCGCCAAAGCAATAATCATACTCATCAGGAATTCTGAAGTGAACAAAAACATTACTGAAAGATATTCAAAGAACAACGCGTACCATGATGACCAAACACAAATGTGACCACCCGATATCATCAGTTATTAAAACCACACCACAAAGAAAATGTGGAGGGAGAGGCCTAACGCATATCGTTGATTTCCATCACAAACACTGAAATTCAGGAATTCAGCATGCTAAGCTACTATAGACCAAATGCAAGCAAAAATCAAAATCAGGGGCCAATTCACTCAAAGGGTAACTACTTTATTGAAATCCCAGCTGAACGCAGGAAATTTAGCCAAAACAATTATGTCCTACGCCATACCGATCCTGACATACTTATTTGGAATTCTGAAGTGGTCAAAAACAGAACTGTAGGATATTCAAACACAAACACAAATGCAACCACCCTACATCATTAGTTATCAGGACAACACTACCAAGAAAAGAGAGAGGGAGACAGGGAGAGCTCTAGTCGACATGGTTGATTTACATAACAAACAAATATTTAATCTCCAAGAATTCTTTATTGACAGAGCTTGAACATCTGAATTGAATAAGCAGGTCGCAAAAGCAGATAAAAACCATTTCCTCTTAAATCTTGTTAGCTCTGATAAGAAACTTGAAATCGTTATAGACTCTGACAAACATTCAGAGTGGGCCCAAAAAGCGCTTCATGGTCGATATCATCACGACCTCAATCAACCTTATATCGACAAAGAAGCATCAAATAAGTGGCTCTCTGATGGAACATTATTTTAAGGAAGAGAAGAATTTATGATGGCAACTCATAGCCAAGTAATTAATACCAACAATAACAAGAAATTTGTCATAAGAGATCCAGAAGGTATCAACAAATGATAGAGACGATACAACACTTTACTTCGGGATGTTCAGCCTTAGCTAACATTAATTACCTACGTAGGCACAAACAACTCTGCAACATAATCCATCAGAAGTTGGCCAAATTTGGATAAGTTAACACCTACACCCCTTATTACAAGTACCATCCGCATTGGAGAATGCTGATTTTACACTATAATACGATAGGTCAATTATCACCAATATATGAGTGGCGAATAACGGGCCTGATATTGTAGTTGTGGATAAAAAAGCTAGCTCGGTTCTTCTGGTGAATGTTTTTGTTTGTTTGTTTGTTTATGACCAGGGAGAGACTCCATTAGCCGAAGCTGGTGAATGTTGCTGTGGCCAATATTAACAATATTCCAGACAAATACAACGGAAAAATTGCAAAATACACCGATCTTGCAATTGAGGTAGAACAGATGTTGCATGCAGAGAAAATAGAAGTAGTGCCGATCATTGTTACATCTACGTTACTAATTCCCAAAACTTTACAGGACAGCCTTACCAAACTAGGTCTTCACAAAAATACATACATCGATCTGCAGGGAGCTGCCATTTTAAATATCTGTCACACTGTCCATGAATTTCTGAATATGTGACTTCTGAGCCTAATTCCATTTGCGTTAACACACGCTCGGGCTAGGTGAACATTACCAGCAAGTGCTCAGCAGGACTATACTTTAGATGATGATAATAGTAATAATGTAGCTCCGTTGATGTATTTTTTTAACAACAACTAGTTCTGTATAGAAAATTAGTGTTATTTCAAGTTAAAGCTCTATAAACTTTAACGGTGTCTTGTTAAGTCTCAGCAACTTCAGATCTTGGACAAAACAAAGAGATTTTCCAAGTGTTTCGTCCGTTTTAAGTTCTGTTTCTTTTTAATCTCGGATGTCTAACATTTCAGGCACTTCAGTCGCTTCACAAATCTTAATTGGCCTTATCTTTTGCAGCTTCAAATTGGTTGGGTGTGAAAGTAACAAGTAATAATGCGAGAAGTAAGTAAGTAAGTAGAGTTGTGGACGGAAGTTTGAAGTGAGTTTTACTTGGAAAAAAATCTCTGCTGCAAAGAAAGTTTGTGCTTCCGAGTTCAAAGTTTAACATTTTTTAAATCTCATAGAGTTGAAGTTATAAAATAATTATATCATACGGGACGACAGAGCATTAGTTGTGAGGAGATCTAAAAATACACGAATTTAGCAATATTGATCTCTAGCCGTGAGAGATATTTCCGTGACTATTTCATTAGAATAAATTGATAACTGACAAAATTTGAAGGTTTTGAACTGGCAA
>CAJUYI010007002.1:0-12802 GCA_910591695.1 Galerucella pusilla
GCTGCCAGATTATGTCAGGTGAGCGTGGTACAACTCGGTAGTCTCCTTATCCTTTTTTGAGAACGTGTTTATAGTGTACTTTGAAGAACTCTCAATAAAATTAAAATCCTCATCTCTCTGGACACTTAGAAAGCTTTGAAAGCCCAACTTAACATCAAACATAAAACTAATATTAGCAAATTTACATTAGCATTTTGAAAAATATCCATTGAATATAGCTGACAATAATCTGAAACATTTTTGTCAGATGAAATTATAAAGAATTGCAGAAAACATAATCTCTAATAGTGTAAAAAACTCGCATGTAATAGTTATCAAAAAATGATCGTTGCATAATATCCTATTAATGTACTCCTAGCATGAATATTGTATCAGTGCCATGTTCAGAGATATGACCTTCCTTTTTCTAGGTACTCACTCTGTTCAAAAAGCGCTACCGAAAATGTTGGATGAAACGCACTGAAGTTTCCACTGTATCTAATACTATACTGTCAATAATTTATTGCATCGAATATTTCCCTCATCTATTAAAAATCCCGTATGAAGAGTGATCTTTTCGGGAGTAATATCCCTAGTGCATTCAATTTTCGCGGAAAAATTCGGAAAAACGAGTTTGTTCCAACAAATAGCAAGAGCGAGAGTCGAAGACGAGGATTTTCCCAATTTCGCGTATGCTATTTGTCAAAAGAAATCACTAATAAACGAGTGTTCCAATTTTTCCACAAGAAAAATCAGGTGCACGGGGGATATTTGATGAGATAGTTTCCTGAGTTGAATGAAAATTTTATTTCAATACATTTTTTCAAAAATAATAACAATAATTAACAAGAACAATATAACTTTCAAGCTAGGAATAGTATATCATTCAACGAGTGCAAAATGATGGCTATTATTAACGCGGATGAAGTTCCAAGTGAATAATAGCCATTATACACAAGTAAAAGACTATACTTTCTCCAAGACTGAAAAGAAAAAACTTCCAGTGAGGATCGAATCGTCCGCGCCATAGTCAACCACCACTAGGCTATAGAGCATATTTATAAAAATAAGAGTGAATATGTATACGTAACTCATATTTTTAATCGGAACCCTTACATTTATAAATGAAATTGATTCCGGGAGGTGTACACATTCACTATCGCTACAGTTGACCATTTTATTCTCTTATAATATGTAAAATTATGATTTGATAATTATTTTGACATTTCAAACGACGCGCTGTCAGAAGCGATTCGCGTTCTTAGGTATTTGAGGTCTTAAAGATACGATTTGATTTATTCATTTTAGCGTGAACTCTGATCATAATAGAATGTGATTGGCTAATGAAAGTGAATTCTTTTTATTATCCACTAGTGTGAATTTATATCATTATGCAACTAAATGTGTAAAAATAATTTGTGCGTTATTATTTAGTCGTGGAGGAAGGTAAATGCTTCACACACAAAATTTTTTCGACTTGTTTTCCGGAAAAACTACTAAGTTGACAGTTGTTAAGTAATTTTCCCACTTGAAATTTATATTTGACATACCAATTCTTAATAGCGATTGGTCAAATTAATAGGTAGGAAATAATAGGCGAAAATTTTTTGCTCGGCTAGAAATCCAATAAATTCACTTAATTTCAAGTAACTTGATTGTACACAACCAATCAGAACAACATTATAATGAAAACAGATCCCATGGGCTATATTCACTCTACTACGTTGCTGTGGATACAATTTAATTTATTATGAATAATGATGTATGGCCACTTGCACCGACTATTTTAAATGAAGCTTAGGGTTTGAAGATTTGAAATATATATTTGTATGATTGTAGTTGACCAAATGACTGAAAAATTAAAAAATTTATCATAATTTCGCCATAATTCTTAATAAAAAGAAACGTATTTTTCAATGGTCCTGGTATAAGCCTCATCAAGTGAATGTTTCTTTATGTCAACTTTTGGGTTATTTCCCGCATGCCAGTAGAAAAAATAGTGTACCTAACACGTGCGTAAAGTGACTTTTCCGCACGCGATTGCTGGTCGTTCGGCCATCTGCAATAGAGTGCGGAAAAATATCACTTTCCGCACTAGTTACTACTACTATTGTTGCACCGTATGTCAAACTCAATTTAAACCTCTCTCAACTAAGCAGTCAATTTCGGAGGCTTACAACAAAATTTAAATTCTGTTAACCTAACAGTTGTGTTGCAATAAAAAATAATTCTCACTCAATGGACAATTCAATTTTTTAAGACATTTTGATTTTACAAACAAAATGTGAGTTTATTTTAAGTTCAATAGAAGATCGTCTGGAGTTTCCTGATGACAGGTAATAAAACCAAATTATGTTGATTATAGTTATGTAGTTAGGTACTCACCTAATACTTTGTCAAACCAAGTTTATAGACCTTGTGTTTAATACATCTGTCGCTAAATTATGACATATGAAGTCGAAAGACTGTTACCAATCTCTTAAATTGAACTGAAAATCTCCTAGAATTTGCATTGATGTCAATCTGGAAGGCTACTTAGCTAAGCCGACCTATAGTTGACATGGTGCAAGGGTTATACTTTTGAGGGAGTCTTAGATTTTAAGCTTTACTTAGTTAAGTACACTTAAACAGTGAGTCGGTGCAAATGACCATTGAACGCTTCAATTATTTAATTTTTCAAAATTTCACGATTTGGACATAATAGTGACAAGAGTATTATAGAGATCATAGAAACAAATATAACAAAAAAACACCGTTCTGATCTTTTTTTTCATAACTAGCAGAAAAATTTCTATCCGAATATCCTCCGAACACTGTCAACTCTCAGTCTCAGTCTCAAGGTCTTAAAATTTTTTTTGAATTCTGTTTTTGCTTGTAATGTTTCGTTTATAAGCTTTTTTTGTCAAGAAAATGGAAATATTGGGTCGTTAGCTAGGGTGAATTGAATTTTTAACGATACTCCCATTTCTTCTGATTCACAATAATGGAATTTAACTGAGTATACTTTATCAGAAACTCTTCAGTAGAAGTTTCTTGTTAAGATTACCTTTTTCTGATGATTTTACAAAACATTTATATCCTCATTTGGTCGGCACTACTGGAGAGTTTTTAATTTAAATATTAAATTTTGATAAATTGTGTTTAAAAACATATTGAAGGAAAATTAGCTGCCTAATTAATGGCTAATATAAACTAATGATCGTAAATGATGTGTGTAAATTAATTAAACTCAAAAAAGTAACACAGAAACTGAAGAAACGTATGGTATTATTGATTGCTCTTCATTTTATGAAAAAACGTTATTGAGTTTAAGGCGCAAGTAGAATTTATATTTTTAAAATGGCGATATTCAAGATGTTTCTTTCATTCACAAAAAAAAATGTCCTGAAGAGCACATACAATGAAGCTCCTTCAGTAAAAACTTGAATATAAATAGGGAGTAATGAAATTGAATTTGGAATTGATATCGGGAAATTTTCCTGGAACAGGCAGAAGATAGTTAACTATTCCTCAAATGTATGACACTCAGGAAAATATTTAAGTGAGTGAAAAAATGAATTTTTCACTCAGAAAAAAAGGCTTAGTTTGCTATGGAGGATCTTATGTGGAAAGTAGATGAAAAGTCTTGAAGTAATGGAAAATTGGACAAATCGATCTATACTAATGTCCAAGATATCCAGGTAGTAACCCAAGTAACAATTTATGCTGATTATTGGTGGAAAAGGCGCTTAAGCGGTTTATTGTTAAGTCTAAAGCTGAATATCGGTATCAAATTTATGTTGAATAAACCCTTGTTAAGCTCTTATTCACCCGAAAGTGAAGAATTTGAACAGCTATTACTGGACATTCGTTGTTGCTTTGCCTTTATGCAGATTGTGTAGTGTAGCTGATTTAAATTGCTGACAAAGCTTCTATGCAGCTCTTGTTCAGTTCACCTTCAAAGCAAAAACAAATTATTAATGCATTATACATTTTTTTATTTCTGAATTTTATATTATTTGTTCATCTCAACTGCCTAAGTTATATGCTATAATTGAATTTACAAATATCTCCATTCACCTTTTTTTCTTCCTTCCTTTTGTGGGGATTGAACCTGGGACCCGTGGATTATCATTTAACAATCGATTCATCTTTAGCATCTGCGCCAAACGAACACATGCTAAATGTTTGCGAATAATAGTATTTGTAAATCTACATGATACATGATTCAGAAATTTCTGCGATTATGTGTTTATTAAAAAAAACTTACTAATTGAAGAACAACTTTGAATTTAATATTGAAAAAAATTAATAGACGTGATAAAGTGCCCCATTAAAAAAGTCCAATTTATGCCAAGATCCACTGCTACATAAACATATTTATATCATGTATTAGAAGTACGGAACGTTCAATGAAACTTGATTGAACCTGATGGTGAACGGCCACCAGCAGAACCAAGCAGCATTATTAGAGCAACTGATGTTTTCATAAATTCACCAGAACCTGATGAACTGCCACAAGCAGCACCAAGCAACATTATAAGTCGAGTCACATAATCAAAAACATATAACTTAAATACCGCTGAATAATATACACGACTGCATGCATGAATTCTCATTTCAGCGAATATCAAATGGTTGAAAATGTATATATTTGAGTATCTTTTTTGTTCACAGACCACGTATATCTGAACAATATTTTTAAAATGGGCTGGACTAGAACTTCTTCAGTCAGTGTTAATTAACTTACTGAAGAAGTGCATACTAATCTGCCTATGGATAGCTGAGCTGCAGCTGTTCAGGTTTCTGTAAAAGCGCTCAACCAGCTCGTGTTCAACCATTTTTAAATAGCTGAACAATGAAATACTTGATGAGCAGAAAAACGCTTTTTCAGCCTGTATTCAGCTAGTAATAAATAGCTGAACAACACCGGATCAAGTAAGCTGAAAAAATGCTTATTCAACCCAAGTTCGGCTACATAAGCATATTGCTGAACAATATCTACTGAGTTGGCTGAAGCTCTTTATTCAAGTTAGTAGCTTAATCAGTCTTCAACACCATCAATCAACTACTAATCAGCTTATTGTCTGAACAGGTCCAATAAATCAGCGTTCATTGTTACTTGGGAATGGAAAAATACAAAGTCATGCTAGGAATTCTGATAAGCATCGGGATAACAAGGAAGACACCGAATCCAGCCCTGAATTGAAGGAAGCTAGGAGTTAGCACGCTGGAGCGACAACTGAAAACGACAACCCGACAAAGCAGTAAATTCTTGATCGGGTAACCAAACTATACCTACACTCAGCTGTAGGCATTGAGTTATCAGGTGAAAAATTTAAGGAAAAAAGATAATCCACTCAGGCGAAACCCAGCACATCCATGGGAATATCAGTTTCATTAAAATACATCTATAACAAGTGCAGCACTATAAGGTCGTCTTAAGCTAATAATTTGTTTGCTGTAGAGGCAGCACCCACACATTTGATAGAAGATGGAGGATAAGACTACTCAGACCCGGGCCACTAGGCATTTAAGTGAAAATAGTCTCGAATGACGATAAATGAAATGGAGGATGGTGGAATGTTTTTTCGAAAATACAGCGATCTTGAAGAATATTTCATCGATATAGTAGGTATGTGATTTACGGAGATAACAAGAATGTCCCTTCACTTCGGAAGTTTGAGATAAAAAAAGTGGAAGTGGATTCACTATTTATCGTAATGTAAACTGCTACCTAGTGAACTCTAGCTTCTACTTTTTTCAGTTTTGAAATTGAACTGAACAACTCAACACATTCCAATCACACAGCGAGTGTGGAAGCATACTATATTGTGTATGCAAACTCAAATATCAGTAATTGTGAGTGTTTCATGAATCCACGTTATGGACTTGTTAAAAAATATCTTCAATGTCTCGATTTTGGAACATATTTCACATGATTAATGTTGTAAGTAGAAGTTTTCTCATTATATAAAACTTGTGTCTTAAGAATGTTTAAAGTGCACACAAAACACCAAATAGTATAAGGTTGAATTTCTAAACAGATTTTAGTTGACAACATTTAAAGTCTTCCCAACAGTTATTGTGTTACTTTTTAAATAAACTAAAATATAGGCTTAAAATTAATTATTCTTATTAAAGCGTTGTCGATGTATATGTTTTATCATTTTGATCGAGTTAACTGTGAAATAAAACCGTTCCGTATCAACCGCTCAGATTGATCTGATCCGAATAATGAGAATATAATTTTACAAATCCAATTCCAACCTCGGATATTATCAAAAATAGAGCTAATACCAGTGTCACATTCTATAAATCAAACTTTAAAAGACGCCTTATTTATTTTGGATGAGTCGTTAGTTTGAAATTCATTAATTAGTACTTTGTAATTATGTTATGATACTCTTGACATGGGTACTGTTAAACCAGCAAATTATATAGCAGTGTATTGAGAACTGTTTGAAAAAAAAAGCATACAGAATAAATATTTAGATAATTTGACTGGTTACCAAGTGGTCTTACCTGGTACAGTGGCGTATTCGATTCAAAAACCATCTAAAAAATAGGTCCAGATTGAGTTTGAAATAAAATGAAAGAATTTTTTTCCAAATATGGCAGCAATGAGTATATTTGCTCATACTATCTCACGTGTACGCGAATTGTATAGTATGCAGATCTCTATTTCATTCAGGAATGTGATTGGCTGTGAGTAATCCTTGGTTGTACACACAACCAAACTTATATGGAATCACCCAATATTTTGTATTATGTATGGAATATATGAAAATAGTTTATTTAGAAATGAAATTCATTCTTTTCCCAATATTTCAATAAAAATATTGTCACGTACGGATTAAAGAATTAATAATAATTCACAAAGCAAAACCTAATGGTTTCTTTTTTGGTTTCTGAAAATTATTTAGATTTGTATTAACTGGTAAATAACAAGAAAAAAATAGGAAATTATTAATCTCAATAATCCGTATTGCCACCTCTAGCCCTTATGCAATCTTCAATTCGCACTGGAATGCGGTATGTTTTCCCATTCTCCTAACGCTGCTTGAATGAGCTGTGCGAAATTTCCTGGAGAGTTCCGACGAGCTCCAATTCTTCTTTCAAGCTGCTCCCGCAAGTTTTCAATTGGATTTGAGTCCGGTGAACATGTAGGCCAGTCCAAAATGGAGACACCTTCCGTTTAAAGACATTCTGGAGCCACTCTGCTAGTATAGGGAGGTGCATTATCTTGCATGAAGGTGAATATATCCCCAACTGCACCTCGCCAAAGCACAACTACCGGTTCTAACACCAAATCAACATACCTTCGTCCGGTTGAAGTTTGTTGGAGAGGCAGCAAAGGAGTTTTTGTTCCTATTATAATACCTTCCCAAAACATTACTGTTTCTCCTCCATATTTTGGGAGGGATCTGGCATTTTGAAGTCTAGCTTGTCTTCGTGAAGCTCCGAGAACCCGAATTCGACGATCATCTGATCTAAGGCCAATTCTGGTCTCATCTGAAAAGAGAAAATTTTTCCAATTTTCAATTGTCCAGTTTTGGTGTTGACGGCACTAATTCCGCCGGTCAGTTTTGTTTTGCATGAACAACTCTGGAACCCATAACTGTCTCCTGCTGTACAACCCTCGAGCACGAATTCTTCTTCGTATAGTTTCAACTGAAACATTTACACCTGTAGCTTCTAGAAGCTGTCGTTTCAGCTCTGAATGAGAAACATTTGGATTTTTTCTAGCAATTTGGCACACAAAGCGGTCCTGTTGTTCAGTTGTAATTCTTTGACGACTTTGTCTAGGCCTATTTTTGAGAGTTCCAAGTTCCAAATACCTTGCATACGTTTTTCATAGAACACCCTGGGTAACGCCTACTACCTTTGCTACGACTCGTTGGGGCATTTCTTGTTCAATGAGAGCAACAATTTTTCCCCTGTGCACATCTGTTAGTCCAACATAAGTCATTATTATCTCAAATGGACCGAAATGAAATTACAGGAGTAACGTGATTTTACTACTGAGCACAAAATTTGAAAGATTATAATTAATGTGCAGTCGTTTATTTTTTGACCTCGCCTCCCTAACTACAAGCTTTTATCACAGTCGCCAATATTCGTTGAATATTTGGTACAACCAAATGACTATCGACCGAAGTCCTTCAGCAAAGTTATTAGCAAGATTTATTGTGACACACACACAACCTTGATGAGCCCGTCCCACCCAGGATGTTCCTCTCTAAGCGAGGTACATCTCCGGGGAGGACTTCCACCACATCCCCCATCTTATCCGATGGGTCTCATCATCGTAGTTCGCGTTTCGGCGTACAGCTCGTCCCTAGCTAAAAGGGCTAGCAGCTGGGGGCGAGCCGTCTTCGCTTTGGCCGTGTAACCTCGGTGGTTTTTTCTTCGGCGGTCTTCCGTTGTGTCTGTGTCTTCCGTTGTGTGTGTTTGCGCTTCCCCTACACAGTGCGTCCTCTGCCGGCAATTTCGGCTGGAAACACCCTTATAGAGTGTGTCTTCTTTTCTTCCGATCTCTTACAAGCGACTTTAAGCCATTAGCTGAGCTAATAGCTTTGTCACCTGTTCGAGGATCTGTTGTTTTGTTGTTGTCGTCGTTGTTGTTTTCTTGTTAGCTGCGGCTTGGGCGTAGCTGACTCCTGTCTTCTTCACCGCTGTTGCAGTTGTCCTTGTCTTCTGGTTGTTTGGGGCTTTTGGACATCCTTTGTAGTTTGCCGGGTGTTCTCCCTGGCAGTTTGCGCAGGTGGCCGGCTTGGTCTTCGGTCGTGGGCAGTCGTTGGATCGGTGTGGTCCTCCGCACTTCACGCATTTCGTGTTTACGTTACACGTCGTCTGTCCGTGGTGGAAGCCTTGGCAGTTGTAGCACTGCATCGGCCCCTTTTCTCTTCTTTGTTCTTCCCACCTGATCCCCACGTTCTGGATGTGTTGGATTTTCCGGATTTTTTCTTTTTCTTCAGGCTTCAGCTCCACCAGGTAGATGGGTAGCGGTCTCCTCTCTCCGAATCTGGAATGAAGTTGGGTTAGTCGTTTTATACTTATCCCTTGTCTTTCGATTTCTTCCTTGATTTCCTTGGTGTCCTCGCAGTGCGTTAATCCTCGGATGACGATCCTTGCCATCCTTTCTTCTTGCGGCATATACGTATACCACTCCACTTCTTTTCTCTCTTCTCTCAGGTACCTTGTGAGGTTCCTGTAGTCCTCTGGTCCGTCGCAGGGTATTTTCACTCCGAGTCTTTCCCGGATTGTTATGTACCTCGTCTTTATGTTCCTTTTCTCGATTTCTTTCTAACGGAGCTCCAGTGGTGGATGCTCCGCAGAATGACGGGTGGTGGTCGGCGCGTCGTCGTTGTCTCCTTGTTTTCGCGGATGGCCTCGTCCATCATCGCTTCCTCGTTGGCTTTCCTTCTGGCGGCGGCTTCTTTCTTTTGTATTTGCCTAATGGATATCACTTCCGTGAAATCCATCTCCTTTTCTTCACTCTCTTCATCTTTTCTTGGGGATTCTGCGTCTTCCTGCGGACGCTTTCTGAGCGGCTTCGGCTCCTCTTCTCCTCTTGCATTTCTTCCATTGCTTTTGCCATGCTTTCCATGGCTTTTCTTAGTCCGGTCATTTCTTCTTCCATGCGCTGGATGGTTTTCCTCATCTCTTTGGCGGCTTCTTTCGCTTCTTCTGCTTCTTTTTCGGCTTGGTCCCTTTCATCTTGGGAGTATCTTCATTATTTCCATTTCTTTCCGGAATTTCGTGTTTTCTTCCTCTTTCCTTTCGCATTCTCGCACCGCCTTGTCTGCCATCTTCATGGCTCTTGTTGCCTCGTTGTCCTCGCTGTCCGAGTCCGATGTTGATTCCATTGTCCTCCTTGTCCTGTTGCTAGCTTGGCTGCTAGCACGGCTGTCGTTCTTCTTCTTGGGTGGCATCTTAATACTTTCTGTCCTCCACAGGTCCTAAAACATACAAAACATCTACCAAATCCAGACTTTTAAATAAAAATATTTTTCAAAACTTTCATAGATAGAAAATAAGAAAGTGTTAAAAAACACTATTTACGTTTAAAACGCTGTTCTCGTCTGCTGATTAGCTTTCGCCGGTTCGGCTGATAAAAATCAGCCTCCGTCCGATCGCTTTCTCAAAATATGCTTCGCTTGCTTCTGAGTATTCACGACACGTCCTTCCTACTCTGCTGCTCGCTGTCGACTTGATTAATTGTGTATAAATTATATTCTCATCCCTTTTGATAGTCCAATAACTGGAGAGTATTGTTTTGGCTTGAATTATAATGGATCTTGTTCAATTTAACGAATGGATAGTGGTGGATCCAGTAACTCAGTACTAGTAATATAATACTTTTTTCCAAAATGAAATAATTTGCAGAGAACATAATCACCAATATTTGTTTTATTTGTCGAGCATTTCATAGAATGATCACACACTAGCAAACATTGAAATAATAAGAAACCACGGAAAAATTCAATAATAATTTGAAATCTGAGCGACATTTTATTGTTTCACAGTCTACTCTCGATCGTAATCGTTCGATTGTTTTTGCGTTAGATGAAGTCGGTTGCAGTAGAAAAACGCACTAAGATATACACATTGTTAATTAGGATATATCATTATTTTTAAATCTTATCTACTCGCGATAGATATTTATATAAAGTATATATTGTATGTATATCCATACATAAGCAGTTGCAGGGTAAGTGACAGTACTTATAGTACGTTTATGTCATTTACGATTATATTATAATTCACTCACTTCGGTTACCTGTCGAAATAACCTTTAATGATAAATATTGTCAGCTCACGTTTTTTATTGAAAAAAAAAACTTACCTACTTTTATTTAGTATTAGCTTTTGGATTGAATAATTCATATAGTAGGTTCGTTTTGTCTTTTTAAGTGGAGTGGATTTTTGTTAAAAGCGGTGCACTTTTAGAGTGGAGTCGTTGTTGATTGCCTCTACACCAAAAAGTCAAAATAATCATCATTCATTGCTATTTTTTAACACATCACTTTTGTACCGATGAAAGTATTTGATGTATTTGAAAAAAGTTCTTACGTGCTTCTCTGTAGATATCGCAATGTCAATACTAGTCCAATAATATAAGTTTTCAAAAGGTCTCAGGAAAAAACAGCGGAACTTTCTTTCTTAACGGATTTTTATGTTTTTGGGGGTGCTGAATCTGAATCTGAAGTTTGCTACCACGGTAACCCTCGGCTTCATACTCAAGATCGCGAAAAACCGCCCAAAATTGCGGTAATTAAATGTTTTCGCCTATAACACGACAACGGAGCGTTTTTTAAAAAAGTTATTCTGTAGTAAATTATACCTACAAAACAAAAAAAACAAATCCGAAACCGGACCATCTTTTACGGAGTTTTGATGTTTTGAAACATGGCGATACGTAGCGAAGTTGTCTAAAAACGCGAAAACTACCTCGAAGATATTTGATGGTGGCTCATTATTTTTCTTTCACTCCTATAATTGAATATTATATATTTTTATATGTACAGCTCACATTATCGAACGTCAATAAGGCACCTACTCATCTATTAGGTTACTTCACAAGTACCCTTCTCAACAAAAACTCAAATTTAGGTATCGTGCTAAAAATCTTTGTACAATTGGCCACTTTTACAGAACTACCGAACGTCAATGACCAGTTTGAGCATTTTTTTTTTAAAGATTTATGTTTTCAAGTACCTTCAACTTCTTCAATATCATCAGATGAAAGCAGTGACTCCATAAGGTCGTCTGTACCGTCGTCCACATCAAAGATGATTTCTTGATTGAAGCAGTGACCATCACAGTCACACAACCTGGTGCAGAACAATCCAATTTTTCTGCATCCTGCACCCCTTCTGACACTTGCAGCTTATCAACGTCGGCAGCTTGTCTGGGGCTGGAGCTTTGAGGGTGGTTATAGGGATGAAGTTCCCTTGGACTGTCTGCCAAGCCCACTCCTCTGTTGGTAGAGCGTTTCCAAGCCACTGCTGTACCTGATGTAAAACCCGATATGTGTGCTGCTTGGCTGCGGCTTCTGAGGATGGAATGGTGGCAAAATTTGAATTGAATTTGTAGGCTGAAGTTATATACTGCCTGCAGCGATGATCGTTCAAGGAAGTGCAACGAAAATCACCTCCGTACAATCCAACCAAGAATTTTTTCCCTGCTGCAGTGAGCTGTACCCAATTACAATTCGAGTTGAGTTGTTTACTTTCTACAATTCTACTTTTCTACAAAAATTAACTATATCTCAATCCTTAACTCACTATTTTTACATAATAATATGAAAGTGTATATTAATAATAAGTTATGAAATCAAACAATTTTATTTTGTTAAATTTACATTATATTTAACTTTAAGTTGTGACGCGTTTCGCTAACACAGTAGCTTTTTCAAACGAATGGAGGTATAATGAGAAATTTTCAATTTATACAGTGCCTTAATACTAAATAATACGGATATTTAACAATAAGATTATAATCTATTTACAAGGAAATGAAATGAATTTGTCTAAAGTATTTAACCAGTTTACCTGGAAACTCATTCACAACAATCCTACAGTAACCTTTCTAGGTAAAAAGGTTTAATAAGGGAGACTGTAGATAAGAGAATGTGGATGACATTTTAGCTTGCTTCACTGGTACTACATTAACTACATTACTCACATCAACTCAATACATAGAAATATCAAATTAACAGTAGAAATTAAACAAAATAAGTCCATAAACTTTTTAGATCTTACAATTTCACATATAAATAATAGACATGTCTTTTCTATATTTCACAAACCATCACATACAGACATTACAATTCATA
>CAJUYI010007003.1:0-12799 GCA_910591695.1 Galerucella pusilla
CCAGGTAAACTTGTTAAATTCTTTAGTTAATTCCATATTTAGACAAATTCTTTTCATTTCCTTGTAAATAGATTATAATTTTATTGTTAAATTTCCGTATAATTTAGTATTAAGGCACTGTATAAATAGAAAGTTTCTCATTATACCTCCAACGTTTGATAAAGCTACTGTGTTAGCGAAACGCGTCACTTTATGTTTAAATTACAATGTAGATTTTACAAAATAAAATTGTTTGATTTCATAACTTACTATGGATCTACATCAAGTAAAAGCCTCATCTATTCAATTTCTAACAAATATCGCTTTTTTACCAGTGAGGTGCATGTGCATTTGGATCTGATGTAAACATTTGGAACCAATATTACCTGCTTCATCAAAATAAGTTTTTCTTGTTCTTTTCAACATTGGTGATTTAATTTCCACTACACATTAATCATAAATAGCATTTTGAGGAGCTCCTATAATTGGGCAGTCTGCTTGTTTAATTGGTTGTATTAGGAGAACCACATATTCCTATTGACATGAAATTTTCAGAATCATATTTTCATCCTTAGTACGTTGTTGCATGACAGTTGAAAATGATTTAAAAATTTTACTAAACGAGCCCATTTTATCGAATATTCACATGGAATATTTTGAAGCCAAAATAGTAAATAATCAAAAATTAAAACTAATTGTCTGGTGGAGATATGTAGACGACATTTTTGCAATATGGCCTTATGACTTAGTATCTCTGAATGATTTCTTAACGTATATAAATGAAGGAGAAAAATCTGTGAAATTTGAAATTGAAAATAACGATTTTTCGCCATTTATAGATGTTCTTATCAATAAAACACCTACAGGGTATGAAACAAGTGTTTATCGTAAGCCAACACACACTAATAGGTATTTGAATTTTGAATCAAATCATGCTATAAGCGTTAAAAAAGGGGTAGTAAAATCTTTATATGATGGGGCCAGAATCATTTGTTCTAATGATAATCATTTCACAAAGGAGAAAACTACTAAAAAATGTTTTAAATGCCAATAATTACCCGGCAGAATTTGTAAATAAAGAAATTAAGAATATAGAGAAGGGCTCATTGTTAATACCCCATAATAATAACAATAATATTAATAATTCAGCTAACATAATTTTTGAAAACTTGAAAATACCGTATGTTAAGGGTTTATCATAAAGAATTAAGAAAATTGGTGATCAATTCAATATTCGAACTAGCTTCAAATCTAACTATACGTTGAGATCTATACTAACAAAAACAAAACCAAAAAATGAAGAACAATCTTCAAAAAATTGCATATATCAGATATCTTGTGAATGCGACAAATTCTATTTAGGTGCAACATCTAGACCAATGAAAGTCCGAATAAGTGAACATAAAAAATATATCAAAGATAGGGAGTTCTTAAAGTCAGGTATTTGTAAACATGCTTGGGAAGAGGGGCATAAAATTGAATGGGATTCGACAAAAATAATATTGAGAGAGCCCAAAAATAAAAAACGAAAAATCTAAGGAAGTGCTTCAATACAACTAAATGCAGATAAATGTGTAGCTAGTATTTCAGCCGAATGTAGTCAAATTTGGTTACCAATGTTAGAAAGAGAAATAGAATAATTGTTAATCGATACACACTTCAATACAAAAAATCACCAAACTGAGTCATACAAATTTGGAAAACAAAAATAATCATACACAAAAAAGAAACAACAAACGCGTCTTAATAACAACATTCCCAAAATAAGCGAAAAAAAGCGCTATCCCATTAAAAACCGTTCCTGGAACGTGCACTTCACTGGATTCCATTTCTAGTAGACTATCATATCTTTGGAATGTCATAAAATAAAATGATGAGTTTAAGATTAGGTCAGGAAGCTTGTCTTGTAGATCATTACGACGTGATGCACCAATATAAGTTTATATCAGCAAGAGTCAAACGAGAATATCGGCCCTTGTATAAAGCTTGTGACTACAATCTTCATGTCAAAACACATTCTCAATGTTGGAGAGCCGGCACCTATACGGACTGGCTTTGCACTCCAGATAATTTTCACGATAATGGTGCTATCACTCCATCCAAGAATTCCACATTTATTCATTACACAGGGTGTGCAAAACAAGGTTTGTGTGGTCCCTGGTGTTTCATCGACCAGCAGGACAGGTGTACACGGGCTTTTGCTGAGATAGAAGAAAGTACTTGCTACACAGTACTAGGTCTGTCATACCAGTCATGGGAAGTGGAATTAAAATAAAGGAGAAGGGATATCGGATATCGGAATTGGAAGTTTCACTAAAGTAAGAAGAACTACTGTCAACAAAAATATTACTCCACCCGTTCAACAAACAAGTCAAAAAACACTGGAATGTAGCTTTTCATCAGGTCGTCCAATTAGTCAAAAAGAATTTGAAAATACAATAATCGCCTTTATCACAAATACCATGTCTGCAGTTTCTATTTTAGAGAATAAATATTTCATCGACATCTTCAAAGGCATGAATCTAAAAGTAATCACAAGGAAAACGGCGATGAGAAAAATTCAAACATTAAATGAAAATATAACAAAATCTATTAAGAGTAAATTGGAATTAGTACAAATCGTTTGCACAACTACTGATATTTGGGGTGCAAAAAAAAGAAACTTCTTAGGTGTTACTTGCCACTGGTTGGACACAGATTTCAATAGACATTCTGTAGCTTTGGCCTGCAAACGGTTTCATGGAGTGCATTCTTTTGATAAAATTGCACAGTTACTTGATGAGATTCATAGTAACTTTAAATTAGGCAATAAAATTGTAGCTACAGTAACCGATAACGGTTCAAATTTCGTCAAAGCATTCAAAAAGTTTGGAGTAAATTTATCTCCTGAAATAATTCAGCAAAGTATCGACCCTGCAATGGAATTAACTGATTTTAATGACTTTGGGAGCGGAATTGAAAATTTCGATGCATCTGATTCTGAAGGTGAAGAAGAAAACTTGCAACTTGAACTGAATTTACCCTTGTTTGCAAAAATAGATGTAGATGATGACTTGAGTTATGGCAATAAAAATTTTCAATATGAAGATAATGTGGAAAGTCGAGGAAACTACACATTTCAGCTGGTTTTACCCATACATAAGAGATGTGCAAGTCATAGCATACATCTAATTGCTGTAACTGACGTAAAAAATGCCATAGAAAAAAATCACACAACTAGAAATAGACATACTATCATAATGAACAAGTGTAGTCTCAATATCTTCTGTATGTTCCTTGTGGTATATTATTCATTCTTTTTTCAATTTTTTGGGAAATTAAACCACAATATTTTTAAATTCTTTACTTCAACGTTTCGGTAGCGTTCCAGCTACCGTTGTCAAGAAAAAATAAGTAGAAATTAAGTAATTTTTTATCCCTAACTGACACAACAGAAAAAATTTGACAACTAGACAATCAAAAATTATTTTGAAGTTTAAGACTGCAAAATTTTGTTATCAAATTTTTATTAAGGTCCATTCATAGTAGATCATATCTGTGGCAAAATGTGAAATGAAATATTTCATTTTATGAAATTCCAACGATATGATAGTCTACTAGAAATGGAATCCAGTGAAGAAAGTGTAGTCTCATTTGGCAAAAATCATCCCGACCTAAATCAGCAGAAATAATTAAAAATATTGTAGGTCATTATTTCCGTTATCCGTGTGTAACACGGTGGAATTCCTACTATGACTGTGTAAGCCAGATATTAAAGGAAAAAGACAAGCTAAATGATTTGTTTTTTCAACTAGGATTAAAAAATACATTTAAAGAAAATGAAATAACGTACTTAGAAGAATACGATCATTATCAGTAGCATAAGATATTTTACAGGGAGAGTCTAATGAATGCATATTATGGTTATTTATTACCATGCTTAGTTTCGGTTAAAACAAAATTAAACAAAATGAAAACCGAAAATTTTCAACTGAGAGGTCATATATTGAGTGCGTGTATTGAAGGAATTGATAAGAGATTTTCTAACATATTATCACTATCAAATTCTGAAGACGATGCTGTTATATCAGCATTCACTATTCCAAAATTTAAATTACGTTGGTTTAATGCCATCAAAGATGGTGCTGCAAAATACTTGAATGACACTAATGACAGATTCTGGTGATTTTTTGATTTAGATGAGAGTGAAGAAACTCAAAATGAAAATTGTTCCATACCGAATAATGCTACTGATATTGAAATTGGAATTTTGCAGTACATAAAGGATAATAATGACGAATTATTGTCAAGTTTGAATAAATATCCAACGATGAAAAAATTATTTTTAAAATATAACACATGTTTACCATCAAGAGCCCCTGTAGAAAGGCTATTTTCATTTGCCACTTTTATAAACTCGCCCAGACGACATGCTCTAACAGATAGCAGCTTCGAAAACTTGGTATTATTATAAGCTAACATTGGTTTCCAATCTAAACAGAACTTTGTTTTATGAAATTGTTTTGTATTCCTATCTATTGTTTCAAGAAAAAAAGAGAATTTTGTTTTGTTATGTTTGTTTTGTATTCCTATTCTTTCAATATAAAATAGCTTACTATCACTAGTTTTCTTGAAATTATTATTTCATTTTTTTTGTAACGACTTTTAAACACTCTTAAATGACTTCAAGCACTCTTAAAGGGCTTCAAGCATTTTCAAAGTGCTTCAAGCTAGAAGCTTTATCAAATATTTTTAGCGTTTCAAGGGCTTCAAATACTTTATGAGTATTGGATGCTTGATGCTTGGTGCTTGACAATAACAGCACTTTTAAAATAAAAAGATATGGTACGTTCAACACTAAAACACTCGATTGAAGTGCTTTGTGCTCTGGTGTCAGATAGGGACCAAAAATTATTTTATCATTCTTTAATCTTGACAAAGGTAGCTGGAACGCTACCGAAACGTCGAAATAAAAAAATAAAAAACATTATTGTGGTTTTCAAAATAAAGATATATTGTTGAAACGTGAAAATATGTATTTCATTTATATGCGAAGCTCATTTACTACCGAATTTGTCGAAGTGAACATTAAAAAAAACTGGTTCGATGAAGATGTTCAGATGAACTTTTATCTATGGAGAATCTTCTACCTTTGTGGCCTGATGGTAAAGAAATTTCGACGACAAAACTTAAATATTCGCAATATCTCGTAGATCTTATCCCAGGAGACTGCCGCGATATATATACGCAGTTAATCGAAAATCCTGGAAAAGGACGTTGATGGATATTCCGGAGAACCGGACTATGACGTAGAAGAAAAAGTTGAAGTCTCGGTCGAAGTAGAATGAGTATTTTGTTAATTTTGTATTTTCTCCTCTGTATTCATTTAATTTTCCAATTAAATGAAGAAGTTTCGAAAAGTTGACAATTTGAACCATCTAGATGGATCATTTTTACTAAATTTATTTTTTCTATTTGCACAATAGTTACAAACTTATTTTGCAGTAATGATCCATGTTTGTATCATCTTTTTTTTTCAAAAATTATGCAACATCTAAACATAAAACATATATTAAAAGGCGTAAAAGGTACCTTTAAGTTAACTGTATATTCACAATATTTAATATCTATTGCAAAAAGATCGCTTTATAAATTTAACTTCAAGTACAATTTTCTCTAAACATCGATAGTGTGGGATGGAACGTTTCTGCGTATTTACGTCCAACTATTGTCTTCTACAACACTAAAAATATTAACTTAAGAAATAATTAGTATAATATACTATTTCTTTCGCAATTTTATTCAACAAAAATGTATTTTGAAATGTTTATTGCCCTTCCTGTTACAGGATAATTTTCACCACATGAGAGTTTCCAACGAAACAACGACGATAACCTAAAATTGCATTTCAACGAAAACGTATATCTGTTTTTATCTCTCTGCGCAATCACGTTTGAAATTTGGTATTTTCAAGTTCCTCCATTTTATGTCCTTATGTTTTATATGTTGAATTAATTAAACTGTTAACTAATTTGGATGCCATGCTTATTCAATCATCCTTGGAATATTCTGCGGAAAAACAAAGGCCCTACTCAGAATCATGTTTGTTTCCAAATTGATAATAAACAAATCCCAATCTTAAATTAATTTAGTTTGAAAAAGACCTGGCCATCTACTGAGCTGTAGCCGAGGTGAATACATTGGGAGAGCCCAAAGCGAATAACCTCATGAAAAATAAATAACAGTACCTACCGTATTTAGAAATTTCATAAATCAATTTACTGAACAAAACATATAATATATATTTATTATACAAAAATTAAAATTTAAGCATACTATATAAACAGTTAATTGTTCATTTTATATATTTAATCTTAAATGAAATATTTTTTAAAAAAGTGATTTCTCCAATCAAATTATTCAATTTTAATAAAAAAAAACATTAAGTTAATTAATAACATTAATAATAAGTTAATTAACAACAAAGATTTGTAAAAGTTCAGGGAATGTTGAGATGATATGTTCTATATGAAGTATTCAGAAACTCAATCATTTGAATATAAAAATAATGTTAAATTTTAAAATACAAGAATGTAAATCTTAAGATGCATATTGGAAAAAAAAATTACATGAAGTTCAGTTGCTATAACTATTAAATAATGAATTGGAATAGTAATTGGAGATCATAATATTGAATAAAAACTTCATCGAAATTTGAAGAGATGGAAAATAGATTTTCCACAAATTCTGCATCCCCAGAAGAAGATGGAACTGTAAATCCAACAAAAATACTCCATACATTTTTTCGAGACTTTTATTATTGTGCACATTGATTGACATTTCTTTATTTCAAACTCTAACGAACTTCAATCCTTTTGTGTGTTATTCGTGGTTTCTTTTGAAAATTTTATTATTTTAGTATTATTTACTAATTCATCTTAACAACGGTAGCTGGAACGCTACCGAAACGTCGAATTGAAATATATAAAAACGTTACTGTGGTTTGATAAAAAAAACGAGGTAAAAAAAATGAATTCACTAGTAAGCATTGAAATAAATCGCTTGAAATTGCTGAAAAAAGGCAACAACTGCATCCTGTTACACTGCCGTCCTAAGAAAAAACGAACTAAGTGCAAAAAAGTCGAAAATCGGTTTTTTATCTACACCTATGTATTCGAATATGCAAGAAAAAATGCAGTATATAGAATGATTGGCGAGATATCGTCGAGGAAATGATCACAGTAAGTGCAGGAATCGTTCCTTTTGTACCTCAAAATAGAGTATCTGCATCTGAGTAAGAGAGAAAGCAGTATCTAAAAGTAAACACTGTGATTTAACTTACAATTCGTAGATACTACATTTTAACTTACTGTCTTAGGTGTACAGACAAGAATCAACAAGTAGAATATTTCAACTCAGCTCAGCTCAGTTGTCTTCGTTGATTTCAGGGAGTAGGTTCATTTATACGCGGAAATGTTTGGAAGTAGATCAACAAAAATAATGGCGATGGTGCGCCATGAAGAATTACAGAAAATGTTGCAGCAGCAAGCAGAGGCATTACCAGAAGTAGAAATGGCTAATCAGGAAATAGATTGTTTGCAGAGAGCTGAAAATATCGAAAGTGGGAATGTTCTTATTCCTAAAACTAGTGCAGAACGGAGTGAACTGGAAGAAATTCCAGCTGTTATTCAAGAACTTGTTCAATTAGATGCCCATGAAAGTATCCTCATTATGCCAGAACTAGCGATTGAAAGTCACAAAGAAATAGACGACATACCAATTATATACAAAATCACCGGACAGCGCTCTAGGCTGCATGGAAGTCGAACCGGGTGTTTTCACCGAAACCCCGGTGGATACAAAGCAGCATCTACTAGAGACACACTTCCCCGGTTGTGAGGGAATCGAGCGGGACTGTCCTGACATGAGATATGTAGGTATACAGCGACCATGTGAAGAGGACTATCTTCTAGCAAAAGAAATAGTCACATACGAGCGGAGTACTTGGGCGATACGGTCATTCAGGGCCCGCCAGTGGCCTCAGTGCCGGAGCCTTGGCTTGAGTTGTCCAGGACAAGGCTCGCCTGCACATTCAGTAGTAGTAGTAGTAGTAGTACCAATTATATTCCAAGTAGATCTTGAGAACGAGAATAGTACTATTATAGACTTTGTCAGCCTAACAGAAGCTTGGTAATCTTCTTCACATATAACCAAGTGGTAATTAATTAACGAAATATTACCATTTCCAGACCCAAACCGGCAGTTATCACAATTGGAAAAAGTATTGCTCGAAGAAGAATCAAGAGAAGAACTAATCCAAGAATCAAGAGAAGAACTAATCCAGATATCACAAGCAGAAATACAAAAAACATTGTCCAGTCAAATGGAAGAGGTTAGTATAAGTTGCAATATTCAGAGTATTAATTAGCTCATAATGTAATAATGTTTCAGACTATACAAAGAAAGGAACATTGAGAAAAAGAAAAATCAAACGGCACAAAATTGAAAAATTACAGAAAAAACGATTGAAATTGCAAGAAAAAGGATGTGATGTCGCTTAGTGTAAATTGAAATGTGGTGACAAGTTTGATGATGAGGAAAGATATAAAATCAATAGCGAGTACTGAAAGTTAAACTGGGAACAACAGAAATCTTTCATTCTACATCAGTGTTCAAGAAATACTGTTAAACGTAGAACGCTCAAAACAGCAGCCCACGCCTGAATTTTTTTTTGATTAACAACAGGCTAAATTTTCGTAAGCTCGTTCGGTTTGACGAGACGCCCACGTTTTTACTCCTCCGAAAATCTGGAGGAGGTATCTAATGTACCGCGCAGTCGTTGAACATTGAACATATCGATTTGGTAGGGAAAAAAATTGATGACCAACAGCAAATTTTTTTTCGAATGTCGAGATAATAGTCAAATGATGCCGGAAAAACAATTGTCCTACAAATTGGATGGTATGAGTGGAGGGTCCTCCACCTCGAATATGTCAAAATAACAAGTGAAAAAAATTAACTGACAATGAGCTGATTTTTTGTGTGCAGCTTACTATATATTTATATAATTGAATGGCCAAAGAGTCCTACAAATTTATCGGCACGTTTCCCTAGTCCTACGCAAGGATGTTGTCTATTCTACGGGGACAATTTTTTTATTAACAACAACCTGGTTTTGATTTTGTCCTGTCGGAAATGAAGTGTACAACACAATTGTACCACTGTCCTACACAAAAAGTGGTATGTGTTTTCAGGAATCGAGATATTGTGTCCACACTTTTCACGGCTCTTATCTCAGAAGTCAATGTTCGATCCCGGGGGCATATTCGTTAACTGCACCCATTATAGACCATTCGGAAATCCGAACGTTGCCTTGTTAACTGCAGACGATATAGATAAACTTCGCAATTATATCGTCTGCAGTTAACTTATTCTGCAATATTGGTATTCTGTCATTTATGAAGTAAACTACCGAAGTTAGGAAAAACATTTGTTATTATAGTATCCGCGCGACCGTGATAAGTAATTAATAGTCAAATTTTCAGAAGCATGGATTCATTGCCAACAGATTCACACTATCATAAAACTGATAGTACTACGATTAGGACAACTTTAGGAGACAAAGAGGCAGTAGAGGTAGGCGAAATATTAGTTTAAAACTACAATCATATATGATAAGATAATTTATTCCTGTAAAAAAAACACGGTGTTCATAACAAACCTAGGTTTTTCGATCTCACTTGGTCTACCAGTTATAGTTTTTGTGCTGGTGTTATGTAGCTAATTGATAATTAACTATTCTACCTCAATAACAATCATTAAAGTTTAAAGTTTAAAAGCTAGTAGTGAAAAAATAAAATATTTTTTATACGCGACAATGAATAGTTGTTGTCTACTCGTTTCATTTCGCGCATTGGCTTACATTAAGGGGAAGCTAAATGGGTTTGATAATTTTAAAAAAATCGTAAAAAATAGACGATTAATCTAATCCAAATAAAATTTTTGCATTTAGGTTAAATAGAGGGCCTTTATAATCACAAACGTTATTAAAGTAATTGGTGTATGTTAAAGGGGTGTTAATAAAGAGGTTTGAAAATTGAAAAAAATATATATAAACGAATTAACCAATTTAAATAATATTTAGTAAATAGGTTAATTATAGCGATATTCTTAATTATTCATAATATTAAACTTATTAGCTTACGTTAAGTAAGCTGGTGTTAAAGGGGGTTTGAAAAGTTTTGCATATACCTATAGGTTTAAAAGGGGGACCCTCTACGTAAATTTCTACCATACTCTTATATTTCAGGATTGGATTTCGGAATTAGAATCAAAAACGAAAATAACATGGCGAATAACCAAAACATTCAATAATAAATGTCTAGGAAGGAAAAACATTTTCAAACGTATTGCCACTTTAGTATGCCACTTTAGTACGAGATCTTCAACAATAAAAAATAAAACCTCTTATACTCGAAAAAGCAGAAATACAAATTGTCCAGCCACGCTTACAGTAATTATAAAGAGATTCGTAGAAAATACTAAATCTAAATGTAAGGATGATCTTACGGAAAAATGGCCTTGCGTTATAACATTTAGAAATGATCATAATCACACTGTTCTTAGCGCTGTAGCCTTAAAAGAAAGACCCATCGGACATGAGACCAAAACCGCAATATTAGAATTATTTGAAAAAGGTCATAGTGTTGCATCAGCATATCACACATTCTATTTATCAAAAATGGAAGAATTGGGTGATAACTATGAAGATTTTCTTTTGGATAGGCACTACTTCCCTACAAAAAATGATTTTTCCACGTTGTGGAAAGCAAATTTTAAAAAATCGTTTGGCGAACGTTCTGGAAAAAAAATGCTTGAGCACTTGGAAAAGAATTTGCAAACTTCTTTTAACATGCAAAATGTGAACTATAAAATCAGTAGAGTTGGAGACCATTATTCGGTGTCAATTTGTACCCCTATTATGCAACGCGTAGCTCGTTGTTTAGTGCAGGCTTCTGAAGTTGTATTTGTAGATGCGACCAGTAATTGTGATGTCCAGAACCACAAGGTTTACTTCTTAGCGACCCATTCTCCAGCTGGTGGAATTCCTGTGGGATGTATTATAAGTAGTTCTCAAAAAATAGATGTATTCAATGCAGGTGTAGAAGGTCTAATCGAAATTATGCCGATAAAAATCTCTCCTGCTGTAATTATAACAGATGATGATATGGGTGAAAGAAATGTTCTCAAGAAAAATTGGCCACAATCAACTCTATTACTCTGCACATTCCATGCTGGAAATGGTTAAAATGCGCAAAAAATAAAATAAATCAAGAAAATGTTCAGGACCTTTACAAGCTTTTTAGAAATATATTAATGTCCACAACTGAAGAGGACTTAGAAATACATAAAAATATTTTTTTCGTTTCATGTAATGAACCCAAATTTAAAGATTATGTGAAAAACATGATAAATAGAATAGAAACATGGTGTCTGTTTTACAGACGGCAATACAAATTACGTGGGACCGATACGAATAATTATGTAGAGGTAATGTTTAGGTTATTCAAAGACATTACTTTAGAAAGGACAAAAGCATTTAATCTATGTCAACTAACCGATTTTGTAACTACCAGCTTTGAATCTTATATCAAACAGAGGATCTTAGATGTTATTTTAGATAGACTTAAAAAGTAAAAATCAAAGAGATATGAGATAAATTAAAAAGACGTTACTGCAAGCCAAGTAGCCGACATAGGAAATATGCAATATGCTGTACAGAGTTGTAAAGATAAAAATAAAACTTATTTTGTCGATATGCAGACTTGCATTTGCACTTGTTACGAAGGTAACACTGGTAAAATATGCAAACACCAGTCGGCAATTATAAAGCTCTTTTTTATTGAGTCAGCGGTCAACGTTTTATCAAATGACACAAAAAGAAGATTGTATTTTATAGCTACAGGAAAAGAAGCCAACGAAAATTTGATGGAACCCCTTTTAATCAAAAACGTGAAAAATGCCTATAATCCAGAAAATCCTGAAAACAAAACAGCATCAGACCATGTATATCAAGAAATTAATAACGAAATTAACTGCGAAATTAACAGCGACCAACCAGTACAATTAAGTATTCCATCAGACCAAGAAGTTTTAGAGGTGAAATAAAAATGGAAAGATTTTTCTGAAGCAATACTAAAAAATCTAGATGACGACACTGCATCATTTTATCCAGCTGTCAAAGTTTTCTTAGAAAACCGAAACAAATATGCTCAGTCCTCAGAATCGTTGTTGTCAGGACTTTACACAGCTTTTAAATATTCTGGTAAGTTTGCAAATTATTTAATTACCTCTATATTGATATTTTCCCAATATTTTCAGGCCTGCCATCAAAAGCTCAAAAAACAAGATGCCAAAGGAAAGGGAAAAAAATTTCCGTCCAACCAACTTCAGTTTCTCGAAGGAAAAGTAAATTTTCAGGGAGAAGATCTCAACAGGCTGGTCGGAAAATTAATATGTTGGACAAAAAGAAAAGAAAAGCACCGCATGACCTAAATAAATGTGTTGAAATGAATGTTCTTCTAGGAGATAATAAATATAAAAAATAATGTACTTCATGTTTTTTAAACAGTATTTTTTTCGTTTTGTATTTTGGAAAATAAAAGTGACAATGCTTTCTACTGTTTACTTGGTATAAAAAAAATGGTGTTAATTGCAGACGATATAGTTGAAAAGTTTGTCTATATCGTCTGCTGTTAACAAGGCAACGCTCGGATTTCCGAACGGTCTATAATGGACGCAGTTAACGAATATGCATCCCGGGGGAAAGCAATTTTTTTTT
>CAJUYI010007005.1:0-12790 GCA_910591695.1 Galerucella pusilla
TTAACTTAATAATGAATGTATGCGTTACTTCATGGACGCACTGTATATGTATATCTAAAAATACAAAAAATTGTAATGTTTACAGAAATTAAGTTATTTTGTAGAATTAAAAAGATTTCATAACACAGTGTTGATATATAACCAATGCAATGGCCAGGGCATTAGAATAAACCATTCCTGAATGATGTCATTGACAGGTCGGCCATATTGTGCCGTAGGGCACACATCTAGCTTTCACTGTTTACTGGTAAACAACCGATAATAATTAGTCTTCAATTAACAATTAGTTCTTGTAGGCATCTAAAATGCCAACGTTTCGTAATGTTGTAAAGTTTAGAAAAGATATCCTTTTCACTCCTGTAGCTCGGGCATTAACAAAATTGCAAAGTGGTGGCAAGTGGTGTGAGTTGTCTACTTTTCATATTAAAATCCTGAATGAAATTCATAAAATGTAAATTATTCTATACTTCTCTCAAACCAAATCTTAAAATTTCTACTTAATTTTAATTTTCAGTAAGATATATGTACTTAAAACTGTATATAATATGTTACCTAAATAGTTTCTGTTGGAAGAGCTAACTGCAAAAAGTAACACAAAAAGCAGGTATTAAAAGAAACTACAACAAAGCACAATTAATGATACATAGATAGATACTTAATTTATTATTAATATAAGTTTACAATAAATATAATTTTCATAAAAACTATAAGTTAGCATTAAAATACTTTACCATATTGGAAATGATTCAGAATAAAAAAGTTCAAAGCGAAGATACCATCAAAATTAGTGACAGTACCAATGGCGTAACTATACGTGGGGGCCCTCTCTTAATGTGAACTTCACGTTGTATAAACGTAGGAAGTTAACGAGATGTTCAAAGCCACTCAAGGCTCCTTAAATATTCAACATTTTAAGTGAGATTTTTTCTAAGAGTTTAAATTATTTTTGTAATTTGCATTATGGTAAAGATTCGAAAACACTAAATAGTGCTAAGAATCACAGAAAAATCAGAGAAGGGGAAGGAAAATGATTGAGATTTATAGAGGAAGAGTGCTAAAAATAAGATAAGGAGGAGTAATATGTATTATTTGATATTTTTTTCGAGAAGGGGATATTTCTATCTGGGATTTTCTGACTGTTCACCTTAATTTATTTACAGTAGAGCGTCGATTATCCGAACGTCGCTGTCGACGAGCCGCTACTGATATGTATCTATAGGTAGTACCCCAATTAGTTCGGATAATCGACGCTCTACTGTATAAATTGAAAAAAAAATTATAAAATATCGAGAATTTGTTAAACTCATTTAAATAATACTAGCTGCGTTCGTTATTTGCATCGCAGAGGAGACGGATTTTTGGTCACGTGATCACAGATTAATCTGAGCAAATTGCTATTATCGAACGGCCCGACCAATCATACATATAAACGAACTTCTAACCTTCTTTTTGCCTGTGTCTTTCATTTTAGAGACTACGATTTTTTTGTTTGATTTTTCCGTTTTAGATTTTATTAATCATCATTTACGACTATGTCTAGCCATGAGGCAATTCTGGTAGGGTAGTTATTCATGGTCACCAAACAGTACGAGACATGTACAAGATTTATCTAATGACCAGGAGAGGAGTGACTACAACATAACCTCATAACATGACAGATAAACAGATTAATCTTTCTCGTCGGTCAAAATATTCCGAGCAAACATATTTACATCGGACTGATCTGAGCAGAATTACCGAACAGTTCAGATTTACCTCCCCTACCTCTAGATGTAATAAACGAACGATTCAGACTAAAAATATAAATCGGACGCAAATAACGAACGCAGCTATAGTTAAAACATTTGTACTCATAAATTCAATATTACAGCTATTAAAAATAAAGTAACCATTTTAAAAGAAGAAAATACAACACCATTGTTTTTATTGTTGTTTTTGTTGTCATTGTTAATGAAACTGATCCTTCCAGAAACTTCTGCGTATACAGGAGAGTAATGGTCCAAATACCACACCACCACATCAACATCTCCCAAATCCTCATTTTTTCTATCCATCCCGTTATCTTTTAAAACATAAAATCCATCATTACCATCAGCTAGAAAACTTGTGGTGACAATAGTGTAATTTTTTGAGAGATCTATATCTTCATAGGTTGGAATACTACAATTTCCACATCTTACTTTAACGGACACTACCCGAGACATAGAAGGTTTCGATTTATCGTACACAACTTTAATACCAGAGACCTGCAAAAATTCTCCACTAGATGTTTCTCCATTACTTCTAATTCCCAACTCTAAGGTTTTCACTAAATCAGGTCCAGTTATTTTTAATGATACTGTTTGTTTTTCAAATGGCAATGCTGCCAAAATGTCCCCTCTCTTAATTTGCTTTGTATCACCTGGTTTGATTGATGTTCTAATTCCTCCTCCATTTATCAGTCCTATTGGTGCTTCTGTCCAAGTAACGGGAGAAACGGATGCTTTATAAAGAACATTTGCATCAGCTACTAAATTTCCAAAGTTACACTCCTCTGATCTACATATATTATTGTCTAATGTTACTAAAGATGTACCAACTATCTCGCTATTTACTCCATCTATTGCTGGTCTATAAACTTCTAAAAGTCTTAGGATGTCTTCATCTTGGGCTACGGAATTATCCAAAAGAATTGGTTGACCAAAAGAGGATAGTAGGTCGCCATTGTCATCGAATGTAAGATTAAGTCGTCCTGTAAGACATAAAAAAATTGTCCATATATGGTGTTAAAAGTACATTCGATTTTTAGTGTTTTCGATTACATGCAGATGAAGTTAGTATATTATTCGTTAAAGATACAGTTTTGTTAGTTAGAAAGGAAATAAAAAAAAACTATACATACCTAACCTGCGGTACATATTATTGTAAAATTTTTTTCTATAAAATAAATGTACCAAACAATCAATCAAAAAATCTCTTATTATTGTTATTCCAAAAGCTGAATATATCTAGCTTCTCACACTGTTATTCCATCCCTATTCCGGTTTCGCAAGGGTTAGTTTTGTTACAAATAAATAATAAACCCTTTTAAATTAGTTTTGTTGCAAAGTAAATGTTCCAACTTATTTAAAACTACTTGACACCACATATTTTCTATTCCTTCAATCCCTTTCTTAATTGAAGGCATGTAATACTTAGTATTAGATCCAATAACTTTTGTGTTAAGTTAGCTTCAAATACTTTTGTTTACTGTTCACTGTAGGTGTACCTTATTGTAAGTGCTAATTGTCATACCATTCTTGGTCCTTGTTTGTGGTCCCAATTCTGTTCCAATTATTACCCCAAACTATTTTAAATCATCTGCTTCCTCGAATCTAATATTTATTTTAAATCTTTCGACTATTGCGACGTCATAGTTATTTAACCAACAAGTGTATTAACAAATCGAGATATTTCAATATTAATGTTTGAGATTGTTAATCGCTTTTTCAATACTTGTTACAAAACTTTGACGTCGACTTCTTTTTTCTCAATATCTATGTAAAAAAGATGTAATCCGGTCAAATTAGACCAAAAAGGAATAGTGAAGGTACATAAATTCCCAGCAAGCTGAAAGTGCGTGTAATTGTTTAAAACATACCTAAAAATAACACCTGAGAGTTCCTCATCATTCCGGAGCTTGGAAAAGAATTTATTCGAGGTCAAAGGTCAAAAATCCCAAAAGAAATTGTTTTTTCGCGAAAAATTGTAGAACATAAAATCTATAAGAAATGTACCAATACTTATTTTTCTTAGAGCCACCGTTTCTGAGATATAACGAGTCAAATAATTGTAAAATTTGTAAACGACATAATATGCATAAGTACGCCACGTAGATACATCTCTGAAGCTGTAATATAGCTAAAAATATTTTTCAATCAGTATACATTTGTATGTATTTTGGGGTGACATTCAGTGAGCCCAAAAAGATCTATTGTGCCCCCTTACTTCTACTTAGTTTCTGAGGAGAGTCTCAGAAACTAGTAGCTCCTCTAGTCCTATTTCCCGGAAGAATTTTAGGATATCTGCAGGCTTCAACTTAGGTGAATGTTCCTCTTCTATCCAGTAATCTCCCAGGTGTTGTGCTCTAGGATTCTGAAGTGCTGTGCAGTTGGAAAGTATGTGGATGGAGGTCTACATTCTCCTTCCTCCAATATTTTGAGCTTTTTCAGGTGCCCATTCAGGCGACAATGTCCTGTTAGGATCCCTGTTAAAACTCTTAGCGCAGTTTTACTTTGACCTCAGTTGCTGCTCATTAACATCTTTTCCGGGTATATTACCAAGTTCAAGTGTGGCTTGGTTATCAGCTAGACCCAAAAGACTGGGGTTGGATGCTGGTCGACAATACATTAGAACCTATTCAGACTTTAATCCCACCTGCGCCGGAAAAACTGCTGAACACAATTTTTTGCAACTGTAAAAAGGGATGCAGTGCTAAATGTGGTTGTAGAAAAGTTGGACTGTTGTGTTCTCTGGCATGTACACATTGTCAAGGCCAGTCATGTTTTAATGCTGAATCACCAATAGTGGATGAAGAAAACGAACAAGATGAAGATCAAGAAGAAGAACAACAAGAAGTATTTAAAGGTTATTAATCGGATGAATACATTTCTACATTTTTTTAATTTCAATCGCTTTTATCATTTCCATTCCTTGCTAATATATTTTATTATGCAAGTTTTCAATTAAACAGAATCACAACAGACATGGGGAATAGGCCTTCTGGTATACTACTAGTACACTACCTCATAGGTGGCGTGGAAACGTGTGCAATGAGAGAATAAAAAAAAGTATTAACTTGTAAGTCATAACTTATAAGAAAAAGCTAAAACTTCTAAGTAGAAGCTAATACTTATTTTTATTTGAATAAAAACTAGAACTCTCTCGAAAGTAGATATTGGAAAAATATTTTGAATTTTGAGTTATTACTTATAAGTACTTACTTATATTTACAAGTGTTTACTTTATTTAAACACACTCAGTATGACAGTCTACATTTAACATCCAGCTTTAACTTGAGTTAGTATTTGAATATTATCACCGAACATTGTCTCCAGTATTGCTTAACGTTTCTCAGTGCCTCTCTGACGGATAGTAGTACTATTTTCAGCTTCATCACACACGTAATCGGAGTCTCCAGGACTTTCCATTTCATCTAATGCATACTCAAAATCATCTCGTAAATGCTAATGTTATGTAAAACAGCACAGCAAACAATAATTTTTGGAACTTTTGACAAAGATGTTTTAACCTTGTGGTCCTTGTGTCCTAGAATGGGAAACCTTTGATTTACTTGTCCAAAAACTCTCTCAATTACAACTCTTTCCTTGGAGTGAGTGATATTGAATAATACTTCAATTCGGTTTTGAGGATTTTTAAAAGGTGTTAATAGCAAAGGAGCAATTCCATATCCGCTATCTCCGAGAAGGCAGAAATTACCCCGAAATCTTGCTACATTTTCATATACGGAACTTTGTTTCCAAATTCTGGAATCGTGAACACTTCCAGGCCATTGAGCGTCTACACTTGTAATCAATTCATTAACATCACAAGTTACTTGCACATTTATGCTAGCAAATCCTTTTCTGTTAATAAAATCATCGCCAAATTCTGGTGGTTTTTTAATTTGAACATGAGTGCAATCTACAGCACCAATGACTGTAGGAATTTGGAATTGATTCGACCATTTAATTCTTGCTTCTTCCATGGCATCCAGATTAGATGGGAATTTTATCCAATGGTGGGCCTTTTCTAATATACAATCAGCTACTTCACTTATGGTTTTGCATACTGTAGTATGATGAACGCCACAATCTTCACCAATACCTGTTTGAAATCTGGTATCACTAACATATCGTAGGAATATCTCCATTTTTTGCCGGGATGCAAGTGCACTTCCTCTGGATTCATCTTTCTCTGGTAAAAAATAATCCGAAATATAGTCTACACTTTCACTTTCAAAACGCAATAAGAGCTTAGATTTGCTTGGGCTGATGCTTCTTCTCTTCCTATAGTTCTTCCTGTTACGAACATTTATGAAGTTCACCATGTTTAACAATATATTAGCAACTACCGTAGGAAAAAAAGGTGCTTTATAGGTACCTTAAAAATCGGCAAGTTATAACTTACTAATTTAAGACAGATCTTATTTTTATTCAAATAAAAATAAGCCAATCCTTATATTTTAAGTAACTACTTCAAACCAGAAGAGTTTGCTTATGGCCACAAGTTATCCCTTTTACATGAAGTAGTCACTGATCTTTTATTCAATTTATACTAAGAAAATACTTAAATAATAAGAGGAAGTAGAAGCCAATACTTTTTTTTATTCAATAGACCCTTATGTAGTTTATAAATTTTACAATTATTTGACTCGTTATATCTCAGAAACAGTGGCTCTGAGAAAAAAAGTATTGGTACATTTTTTATAGAAAATTTTATGTTCTACAATTTTTGTCTCGGACAATTTTAGGATAAAACTCACCGTTTTGCTGAAAATCGCGAAAAAACAATACCGGAATGATGAGGAACTTTCAGGTGTTACTTTTAGGTATGTTTTAAACAATTGAGTACACGCACTTTCAGCTTGCTGGGAATTTATGTACCTTCTTTTGTCTTGATTGACCAGATTAATGTATTTGTTTCATAGGTAAGTATACTGTCAAAAATGGAAAAGTTAGGGAGAAAGTCGACGACTCAAATGTCACTATTATTGTTTTTCTTAAATTCTTTTTTGTGGTTGTTTAAGAAAGAAAAATTTATTATAATTTTGTATGGGTTGGCTAAAGAAGGTTCTAAAAGAGACGTCATAGGTCCGGAACCGGCTAGATAGGGAACACCAACTCAAATGGAGGTCGACACAAGGTCACCTCCACACAAAGAGTTTACTGAACAAGGAACTCTTAACCAGGCTTGGGTAAGAGACATTTGAAGACAGCTACCGATCTGGTGACTGGACACTGCACCCACCCTGAGTAGACATTTGCGCAAAATGGGCAAAGTTTGTGGACCTATGTGCAGAAAATGTGAACCCGACTCACATACTTTGCTTCTGCTTCTTAAAGGACTCAGACAAAGGAGCGGGTAAACATACAACACGGCTCCTTCAACTGCGCATGACTCAAGACTTTGCCATATTTAGTAATAACATAACAATATTGAAATAAACATGTAAATATCAGAAATATAAAACTGAAAAAAACAAGAAAACCCAGGCCCAAACCCGGTTGATCAAAGTGTAACTATGTATAGAAATATCGGAAAATAAGAAATAAAAAACTTAAAAAAAAACAAGAAAACCCAGGCCCAAACCCGGTTGATCAAAGTGTAACTATGTATAGAAATATCAGAAAATGAGAAATAAAAAACTAAAAAAAAACAAAAAAACCAAGCACCTAACCGGGCTTCGAACCTACGACCTCTGAGTTGTAAACTCAATACCCTACCATCTGCGCTAATCAGCTCACATTCAGTCTAATAGAAGGAAAAATAGAAGGTTAAAAGCTACTTGGACGCATGCGCACCTCAACTACTAAATATGACGTGGTGGGTGGAGCCGTGTTGTATGTTTACCCGCTCCTTCAGACGGGAAGCACTTTGGAGAGGGAATAATACGACCTACTACATCTATTGAAAATATTTCAAACTATAGTGGCCTATATAGAAGACACAAAGCTTCTAGAATGGAAGAAATGGTACAAAGATTCAGTTCAAATGCCTGAGCTGTTCAGCACAACCCAAACGAATGAGCCAATGAATACTCGTACCTTGGGTACATTCTCCCATTATAACCAAAGAATTCATTAATAATTTAATAACAAATTAATTAAAATCTATTTTTTCTACTTAATTTTATTGAACAGTATAAAAATGTATATTTTTAACCACCTACTATAACTATATAGTTTGGCAAGTTTATCTGAAGCTATACGGGATCGGTAAGAGGCGAGGAAAAACATGGCGCCTATCTGTCAAACGTACAAATGGCGTACGGTACCTATTTTACCAAAATACAAAGGTAACTGACAATACCAACGCCACTGAATAAATCAATATCAGTCAATTAACGAAGTGAGAGGGAAGATCTCACGCACGCGCTTGCCAATAAGAAGTCAGCTGGTCGATACAAATCACCAATTATGTATTCGGAGGGTGTGGTGATTATGGTTTTCGTACAACGCTGCCAGAGCTTCAAAAAGCCCATAACATATTTGGAAAAGTGTTCATCTTTAAATATTCATAAATTGAAAAAATAATGTTAATAGAATAAAGCCAAGGAAACAAGTACATTATAAAATTAACGTTTAATCATATTTTTAATATTGTTGATAATAAAAAGACCCTTTTCTAATTATTATCACTACATAGTAAGCACTTCAGTTTTTTCATAGTTAAATGTGGCAATGTCGAATGTTTTCGACTGCATTCCTTTCACGGTTTCAGATAAATTTGCCAAAGTATGCATTACCACTTTTGCATTACATCTATGTAAACACTAAAAATAAAACTAATAAATAAAATACAAGCTAATTGTACTTAAAATTAAATTCCTCAATGCGACGGGAAATGAATATGATGAATCGCTTGCGAGTTTTGTACTTTCTGTAAAGCTTATCCTGTCTTGGATTTCGGCGTAAACTGGATTATGTGTTTTCAAATACCAAATTAAAGCATCCACATCACCCAAATCTAAGAACTTTTTGCTAAAAGTTTTTGTTTTAAGAATGTAATGTCCGTCAAAACCATCCGCTAAGTAATCAGTTGTTATAATAGTGTAATTCTTATCTAGATTTATATTTTCGTATTTTGGAATATCACAATCACCACATCTAGTTTTTATAGAAACTACTCTTGACATAGGAGGTTTTGATTTATCATATACTATTTTTAGTCCAGAAACTTGCAGGAATTCCCCATAAGATGTTTCTCCGTTACCTCTTATACCCAATTCTAAAGTTTTTACTAAATCCTCACCACTTAGTTGTAGTGACACTATTAAATTTCCAAAAGGTAACGTTTCTAGAACATCTCCTCGTGTAATTGATCTCTGAGGACCAATTGATATTGAAGTTCTGATACTTCCTCCATTCATTAGTCCTATAGGAGCATTTGTCCATGTTGTTGCCGATACTGAAGCTGCATAAAGAACGTTAGCGTCCGCTATTAAATTGCCATAGTTGCATTCTACAGTTCGACAACTTTCACCGTCTAACGTAACTTTGAGAGTTGCTACTATTTCGTTATTTAATTCCTCTGTCGCTGGTCTATATTTTTCTAGTAATTGCAAAATATCTTCGTCTTCAGGAACGGAATTGCTAAGCAGTTCTGGTTGACCGCTAGCGGAAAGTAAGTTTCCGTTATCGTCAAAAGTAACATTCAGCTTTCCTAGAAACATAAATCGACTCCTATATCTTTTCCAATCATACTACTTTTTAAAATGAAACTAACTGTTTCTAATTAATTTCACTATTTAATGAAAGCTCTAAAATATTTTGATAATTATTGCGATATTTAGAATATCATCATCAAAACAACAGAGTTACATTTTATGTGATGGCTATTTGATGTTTAATATATTGGCTAGACCAAAAATAGAGAAACTTGTGATTGACTTAATATACAGGGTGTACCAACCTTACGACAAACTTCGGTATATGGGTTATTTTGAGAGATATCAACAAAAATAGAAGATGTGTTGAAGGTCCATATTTTGAAATTATACCGAACTATACAGAGTGCTACATTGTTGAGATAAATTAGTGTCTTTTTGCTTAGATAGTTTATAAAAAAGGAAAAAGAAGAAAAAAATGAAGTATATGTAGTCATGGTTTATATAAAATGTTTTAGTTTAAAAATAAGTCGAATAAATAAAATAAAAACTTCACTGTCTATTTAATTACAGTATAAAAATCTATATAATAAAATATAAAATCTATCAGGTTATGGGCCCAGGAATGCCCTAAAAGTGCCATAAAAACAAGGAGAAATAAAAGTAAGAGAAAAAAATTGTGACATAGAAAATAAGAAACTATAAGAAAATGCGTGACAATGAAGACATTAACAACATTGACAAGCTTATAGATGCCGAATCTTTCAATTTGTGGGATTTCCAATTGACAATATTCTTCAAAGCGAGTGGATTATTTAGCATTGTAGCAGGTGAAGAGAAAATAGAAGATTTGAACCAAGAGAAAGAAAAAAAATCATGGATTCAAAGAGATGCTAAAGCACAAAAAATCATGGTATCGACTGTTGATAAAAAAATCCTGATTCATATTATGAATTGTAAAACATCAAATGAAATGTATACAAAACTTAAAAGTATTTTTAAACAAGATACTACGGATCAAAAATACAATCTACTTCAAGAGTTTTTTGGTTGTCAGTATGACAGAGGTACGGATTTATCTACCCATTTAAGCAAGCTCCAGAACATGGCTTTCAGACTAAAAACTTTGAAACAAGATATAAGTGATGACATGCTCATGTCAAAAATTTTGAGTACTCTACCTGACACATACAGATATTTCAAAACTGCTTGGGAGTCGTCTCCACAAAATGAAAAAAATTTTAAATAATCTTACAGCAAGACTTTTGTTAGAAGAACATAATAATAAAACAAATAACAATAAAGAAAGAAATGTGGCATTTCAAAGTAATGATAAACTGTGTTACATCTGTAAAAAACCTGGACATCTCGCAATTTATTGTAGATATAGGGATGTTGGTGCAACAGGAAGTAAATTTGAAAGAAATAATGAAGACAGAAACAAAAATAAAGAAACAAACCTAAAAGGTAACAGATTGTATTGCAATATCTGTAAAAAGACAAACCAACCATAGAGAATTTAACTGTTTCTTCAAAAACAAACAAGAAGGAAATGAAAAACATGAAATAAATAAAGTTGCCTTTTTAACAGAAGATGAAAATTAGAAAGCATATTTGGAGAAAAATGTATTTGTTATCGATTCAGGCTGTACATCACATATGGCGAATAACATAGAACTATTCAAAAAACTAACAGATAAAAATATAGAGATAAGTGTGGCAAAAAAGGATGCACAAATAACTGCAGAAGGCATTGGCAGTATTGAAACAGAAAAATGTATACTAAATGAAGTTTTATATGTACCAGACCTAACAAAAAATCTTTTGTCAGTATCCGCCATTACAAAAAACAATGGACAAGTTATTTTTGAAGAGGATAAAGTTTTTGTCATGAAAAATAATGAGAAGATATTGGAAGGAAGTAAGAATGAAACAGACTTGTATACAGTAGACTTGAACGGAGTAGACGAAATCAAAGAAGAGAATTATTTCACAGAAACAAAAGAAGATAAGGTTTTAACTTGGCATAGAAAATTGGGGCATATTAATATTAGAAGCATGAAAAAATTAATAGATGCACAAATGGTAACAGGTATGGATTTAAAGAATAGTGATTGTGATCGTTTTGAGATACCTTGTGACATTTGCTTAAGAGCTAAGCAGACAAGATTTCCATTCAGTTCAGAGAGAACAAGAGCAACGAGACCATTGGAAATTATCCATACAGATTTATGTGGTCCAATAGATCCATACACTTGGGACAACAAGAAGTATATACTTACCATTATAGATGACTACACAAATTGGACAGTGATTTATTTATTGGAATATAAGAATGAAACAACAAGTTTTATAAAAGAATATATAGAAGAAAATGAAAGATATAAGAACACAAAAGTATCAAAGATAAGATGCGATAATGGAAGCGAATATAAAAATAATGAATTGATGATTTACTGCAAAGAAAAAGGAATCAAATTAGACACAACTATACCTTATACACCACAATTAAATGGAAAAGCTGAGCGCCTTAATAGAACCCTAATTGAAAAAATAAGATCGTTGTTATTTGATAGTCGAATTGACAAGAAATTTTGGGGTGAGGCAGCAGGTGTTGCCGCATACATACTAAACCGAAGCCCTACAATCAATGTGACACCATTCCAGATGTTGACAGATAAAATACCAGATTTGAGAAGAATGCAAATATTTGGATCAGAAGCATATGCAAAGAATTTAGGATACTTAACAAAGCTACAAGAAAGGTGTGAAAAATATACATTCGTAGGTTTTGCAACAAATGGATACCGACTGTTTGATGAGAAAAGGAGAAAAATAATTATAAGAAGAGATGTGATATTCAAGAAACCTAAAAATGGAATAAAAACAGAAATTATTATAATAGATACAGAAGAATTACAAGAAAGACAAGAAGATATATATGAAAACTCAAAAGAAGTGTCATAAAGAAGTGGAAGATTACTAGAAAACATAGAAAATACAGTAAGAGAAACTTTACAACACGAAGATGTAAAAGAAAAAGTGACAGAAAATGAGATAGAATATATTAATGAAGGAAATGATGAATAATCAAGCTTAGGACAAGGCAACAGAAGCAGAAGAGGAAGAAAAATAATGAAACCAAGTCGTTACGATGATTATGTTCTATTGACATATAATGAAGCAATACAATGTGAAGAAAAGCAATACTGGAAGCAAGCAATAGAAGATGAAAAAGACTCATTGAAAAGAAACCAGACATGGGAATACGTAAATCGAGATGAAGCTAATAACAAGAAAGTTTTGACAAACAAATGGGTTTTTAAAATTAAAGATAATGGCAGCTACAAAGCAAGATTAGTAGTTAAGGGTTGTCAACAAACAAAAGGTCTCGACAATGATGAAGTATACAGTCCAGTAGTCAATATCAATTCTTTAAGAACA
>CAJUYI010007006.1:0-12788 GCA_910591695.1 Galerucella pusilla
GTATGGAATACATTGGAAAAAGGTAGACATATTCTGGTAGAAAATGAGCAGGATATGGCAATCGGTTAATTTTGGACAAACTTGATAAGCAACTCGCTCCTATGTTCCTTTATAAGTGAATATTCTAGTTTCCCTGAAACTTATTCACTTATTCAGGCAAAGATTTGAATGGATGAATTTTCAATTTGATTTGTCAAGTTGTCAACAACCGAACAAACATAACCTTGAAACAAAACACTCCATCACCGTTCGAAAACCTAGAGCGAGTTTAGCACACCGAAGTGAGTTTTTACCCCCACTCCTTAAAACAATTTTCATACCAACAGCCAGCTTCTCGAACGCAGCCTAGCACATGAGATTTTTTATATACTTATAAATTATCATAAATTGTCACTTATAATTACACGAGAGCTTTTTTTTGTCGAGTTAAAGAATTTTGTTGCCTGGCAGTTTTTGGAGTTGAATTATCTAATGCAACAAAACTCTATAAATGTCAAGTTAACTCAAAAAAAAGCTAGAGTGTAATTCGGTAAGACAATTTAATGAATATGTAAACCAATATATTAAAAAATGAGATGTATATTAGTTTGAAAAAAATTGACATCAAAAATTTGTTTACAATGCTGGCTGTCATGCTTTCAAAAGGTATAGGTTACGTTTTTGTCGCTGGAGAAGTTAGGGCAAACTTTTTTCGCTGTCATAATGACAAAATCACGCGGCTTATGGGATTTTTTATACATGAATTAAATTGTCAACTATAATAAAGACACTATGATGTTGTCGACATTTTTCATATATTTTGTAGCTGAAATTCAAATGAATTTTGTTGCAATAAGCATACATATTGTTTTTATTATCTATTCATCTACTCCTAAAGGAAATCAACTTATATATAATATAAGCAATATAATACTCGCTACACATTTTTCATTTCAACCGAAATTTGCTAATTTATATTCATACTAGTAATTTTACTAGAGTACGTGCATTGAATCTTTTCCATCGATATTTGTTTTTTTTTTGCATTAGGCGCAGTGTAATAAATTGTAAAAGGGAATATCCCAAGGAAGAATGTCAAAAGTTTTACCATGTTTCCTTTCTTTTTTTCCTAACGGTATCAAGAAAAGTCTAAATAGGATTAGGAAAAAGAGGGTTGTAAATAATATTAAGGATTTTCCCCTTTCAGGCATATACGTAGGGGAGCTACTGGGGGTAGACTTTTGTCATATGTATGGGGAAGAACTAATAGTAATCAATCCAGAAAAAAAACATTCTATACGAGTATTGTAAAGATAGAATATCTGTTGTTATTTTTTGTATCTACTTCTATCATTAACTTCCAAGTAATTTCTTTTCAAACCCTTTTTCTACGCCTTTGTCTATAAAACGAATATCGCTAAAACCCTTTTCCGCCGTTCTAAAAAAATGTAAAAATGAAAACAAAATTTTTTTCGAATTTCACACGTCCCTACCCTTTGTTCTAAGATTTATGGCCTTTTCTGTTGTTATTTCTATGCCGCTTTTCTCAGTGAAGGATTTACAAATTTTCAAGGTATAGGCTGAATAGTTTTGGCCGCCCTTTCCTCAACAATTGTCATATCATAATTTTTCGGTATATTTTTGAGCTAATCGAAGCTCAATCATGTATGGGCGGGGTAATGGGGTATTCACTAAATTATTCATTATATTCGAAAAAAACTCGAAAAATTATATACAAACCGTCCAGTACGGAGCCTCCAACCAGTAGTAAGACTGGCATGTATGGATTGTTAGTGGGAAGAGGGCATATTTTTTACAATTTCGCTCTTTTCACTCATAAAAAGTGTGGGCAAAGGGCGCAGAGGCGAGAGGCCGATTACTGATTGAGGGGCGGCGAACAAGCTGTTTTAGAGTCTTCTATTAACTGTCCAGCAGAGCAGATGTGTTAAAGGTCTTGTATTAACCGTGTAGCGGAGAAGATGTGTAAAGAAAGTCTTTCACCAACTGTGTAGCAGAAAATACGTGATAAAAAATCTTCTATGGATGCTCATTGCTCACTAAGAAAAATGTGATAAAACTTCGTGTCTTGACCGCTAATATAGCAAAGTTATGCTTGAATATTACAAAAAGTTTTGTGTTTTAAAAGTTTGGAATTGACTCTCCAGGTGCATAAAAGTATAGTGCCGAATGTTCAAATGCTTCCGTTTTAACATGAAATAACGTCGAGATGCCTTATCGATGATCTGACTTCATCAATGTACTCTTTTTACTTGTTAAGAGGATAATAAAAAATAAGTTGGCGCCCAAGTTATCGTTTCTGTATCAGCCTTCTTCCTTGTATGATGGTTCCAAAAAATCCTAATTTAGGCAAAGATCCAACCATGGGATATACCGTTACCGATTAAGAGTTCTGCGTGCCAGTGATGATCTTTTTCTGCCGCTCTTGAGTCAAAGCGGAGAGCACACCGGTTACCCTTTACCAGGAGGTTGCAAGTTGACGCCGGTAAGACGTTGCAAATTGGCCACAACGTGTTGTGTTACAATATAAATATGATTATGTAAGGTTTTTTCCAACTTTTTATAGTATAGGATTGCTTGGGACGATATACAAAACTGTACCGTCCTAAATTCGAGTTTACGCACAACACAGTACTTCAAGCGCTTCATAAAAGCCTGTTGGAGGCCCTCCTCCCCATGACCTACAAAACGGCTACGGCTGGTTCGTTAGCTGACGGTCGCTGTGCTTCAGAGCACAAAAAATAAGTATTCATTAAATAAAAGGCAGGGTTAAAATTGTTGACAAAAAACTATCATTGGCTCCTGTGATAATACTGACAACACTTTTTTCAAAAAATGCACCGATCTTTCAGTTACTATAATAAAACCGTGATAAAAAAATTCATTGCTGCAAAGAACCCGCGATTCCACACTATCGGTAAGTTTATATAACTTTATATCCGCCTTAATCGCCATTCAAAAATAATAGCAGAGACCATCGAAAGGTGCCAAATGGCAGAAATGATCAAGTGAAAACTGACACATAATATTCCGTTCAAAGTTCGAATAAACATCGATGGCATTTCATTTTCTCGGGATATCTCTCAATATGGCAGATTATGGGGTCTCAGAACATGGGGGATCGAATAAAATATATACTGAATAAAAGTAATAACGAATTGGAAGAAATTGAAGAGAGATCGAAATGAGGAAAAAGGGGGTAAGTATGCCCTAAGGACAACGCCTTTGCTTGTCATATGTCGGCAATTTTTTGTCTTGGTATGAAATAACAGTACCGGGTTCGATATATTTTTATATCATTAAATACTGAAAAGAAAAAATAGAAGTAGATATTATGGAGAGGATAGTGAAGTGGACGAAGATATTAAAAAAGCAATAGATGCAGATGGCATAGTGATAGTAACGAAAAGAAGGAATATCATGGAACAAATGCTCAAAAGAAGGTGAAAAATGGGATTAAAAATAAATATAAACAAAACAAAAATAATGAGAGTTGGCAAAGATACAGACAGAATGATAAAAATAGGGAATATGAATTTGAGGAAGTGAAAAAATTCAAATATCTGGGAGTCACGATCAGCAGTAATGAGGAACGAAGATTAGAGATAGACGAAAAAATAATGACTGCTAATAGGTATACTAGGCAAATAAGAAAGTATTGGAAAGCAAACTATTGACAAGATACACTAAATTTAACATTTACATCACAATAATAAGACCTGTGATAATGTATGGAGCAGAAACGATAACAATGACGAAAAGAGATGAAGAGGAGTTGAGGATATGAGAACGAAAAATAATGAGAACAAATCTAGGGCCAATAAAAACCGACGACAATGAATACAGGCAACGTATGAATCATGAAATACTGAGAGAAATGAACAGTGAAGATATTTAAACAGAATAAAGAGACAAAGAATAAAATGGCTCGGACATGTATGGAGAGAAGGTGAGCGAACAGTCGCTTGCTCAATGCTACAGTGGGAACCAGGTGGTAGGAGAAGGCAAGGAAGACCCAGATCTAAGTGGCTGAAGGAAGTGGAGGAGGATTTGAGAAGGATAGGAATGGTCAGATGGAAGGAAAAACGAGGGATAGGATTCTATGGAAAAAAATAAGCGAGAAAATAATGAATATTATATATTAAAATACTGAAAATGGAAATTAAGACACAAGGAACACAAATGAAAAATGTGAGAAGATTCAGAGGAGTGAGTAGATCAAGTAAGGGAGTAATAGGAGCAATAGTAGATAAAAGGGACATGGGCTGAGAAGAAATATTAGAAAATATACGAGAATGTAAGAGATTAGTAAATGAATAAGACCACTACACTACACTATCCTACCACCAATATTATAGATATTTTTAATAGTCCATTGCCAAAATATCGAATTAATATACATCAAAAGTTGTATAATCCCGTTGTATCACTTGCAATTATCCTCGAAACAGCACAGAACAAAAAAAGGATTGTGCATTGAAAAAGTTGGGTATTTAAAAGAAAAAGTACTTAAAAGAAGGAAAACAATCCAAGCAGTTAATTTATGGGTTCCGAACCCCTTTTATACAAATTTTACCACCCCACTTTCATTAACTACCATTTCCCTAATCACTTTTCCACCGTCTGCAACCTTCGGGGCGAAAGAAACCAGCTGAACTTCCTTAAAAAAAAGAAAAGGATCCAAAGAAAAGAATCTCCAAATTTATGGACCCGTCCAGGTCTGTACTCTTGAATACAAAAATTTTCCTTCTTTCTAGATGCTTGAAAACAGCGTAATTTGACAGTGTTGATGAATTTTTTAAGAAGCTTACAAGCACGTGTTCTCCTCCCTTGGCGACTTATTCCTACGATCACTAGGAGGTCGATTGACCCAGTTGGACCTATAAGACCATTTTGTGTATCTCCTTCATATATATTTTCAGTACAACAGATCAAGGTTTCCACAAGCATTACATCAGTTTTAGAGCTAGGTCTGTAGCCTGGTCAGGATGTAAATAGATCTGTTCAAGGTTTTCGAGGCGTTGGCGGATACCCTTATGTCCTGGCACCCATAACTAAGTAACTTTTGTTATGTCTAGCCAGTTGTTCAAGAGATTGATTACAGGTAGTTTTAAAAAAGATGCTAATATGAGCAATGGTATTCTAAAAACTTACCACACTATTATTAATTATTAAAATTATTAATTTTTTTTAAGTGGGAAATTTGAGATTACGGTTCTGTTTAAAAGATCTTACCAGATAACGAAATAGCGATAATGATGGAAAGTATTTGCATATTCTTAAGCCCTCTATTGTTGACAAACTCGGTTTTAGTGCCTTTCTGTCAAAAGAGAGTTGATAAACACTTTCCTAGAAACGAAAGTTTCAAAAATTCCTTTGTCAAATTTTGGGAGGTACATATTATAAAAGCAAAAGGTCTTTATGCGAAAGTAAACAACTGTGGGTGTTGTAAATTAGGTGATTTACACAAGGCTTTATTATTTTTAGAGATAGGCTGGTTTAAGTTCCTATTAAAATAAATAAATTTTATCAAATCAAAGAAGTACTTTATTTCCTGACCTATTCTTGGATTACTATTTTTAGATCGTTGAATTAAGTGAATTTTTGGCGGATTGTCATAAAGTTACACAATTTTGCGATTATTTGGTCCTATATAAATGAAAATTCAAAGTTGCCTCCTCATATCTGGGTAAAGCATTCATCAGCATTATTAAGAACTAGCAATGGTTGTGAAGCATTTCACTCGAAATATAATTCATCCTTCTACTTATCCGCATCTAAATATAAATCAAATATACAGGATGTATCAAGTGAGCAAAAACACCAGCGTAGTTCAAACAGTACTGGCTGGTATCTCAATTGCCACAAAAGAACTAACCAGAAGAGGAATTTCTGGCAAAACCATAATAATCTGCACTGATAGTAGACAAGCCCTATTAGCCTTGAACAGACAACGTGTTATATCGAGGCTAGTACTAGAGTGCCACCAAGATTTAGCTGACGTCTCGGCAGATAACAACATTATCCTGAGGTGGGTTAAAGGGCACGACAGGAGTAAAGGAAATCGCATTGCTGATTCTTTAGTCAGGGAAGCCGCTGGACTAAAAATTTTAGGACCCAGTGACACCTACGGCCTGACCACTTCGACAATTGCGGAACTAGCCAAACGTTACACCCATGCTCAATCCCTTAAGAGATGGGATGGAATCAAAGGATGCAGTCTTGCCAGGATCATTCTGGGCGACCCTGGGAAACTGGCGTCGAAGGAATATTTGGCGATGACCAGGAAAAACCTACGTTCAACAGTAGGATTTCTGACTGGTCACTTTCAACTAAGGAAACACCTCCATACTATGGGGCTAGTGGACACACCTCCATGCAGGATGTGCGAACAGGAAGATGAAACTGCCAGGCATGTCTTATGCGAGTGTCCGGAGTTATCGTCAATAAGAGAATGTGTGTTTGGTGAGTCTTGGCCTACACCTGCCGATATAAAGGAGATGTCTCCTAGTGACCTGTCCACCTTCCTGGGAAGGACAGGATGGAATGTGACCTAAGAGGATAACTCCTCGGGAGGAGGTACAATGGGTCACATGTGGCCTAAGTGCTGTGAGTCTACACTCACCCTCCCAACCTTACAGATACAGATACATTATTGGGCGAATTTTTGCAGTTTCATTTGAGGTCTTATACCTATGTCAAAACTCAAAATTAGCAATCCGATAAGTGTTTCTTGATTACACTCTGATACTGTACAATAGCTCACTTACCGAAGTCTGTAACTAAATCTACCAGATAGTATAAAATGAATTTGAAAAACAGCACTAAGTATAGTATGTATAACATAAGATCTTTAAAATGTTACTTATTTGGCTCTAGTGATATCCTAGAGAATATTACTTAAAAAAATTTAAATATCTATATAATCTTATTTTCCAAACTGCAGATCACATCTTTTTTTTTTCATCCATATTTTTTATACCTCCACCTGACATCTTACAGAACATAGTCCCGCCTACTTAACCCTGAAATCCTCTCAATATCACACCAAACAAAAACTCTTAAACAATACATTTCCATCCTTTTCTAATCCTTAACGAAATAAAATGAAACCTACTTGTGTAGTTCACAGTGTGTGTGTGTTTGTCGGCCATTTTTAATCATCTGCGTTTAGAGAGCTTGACAAGGGTTCCAAAAATGATTAGTATGTGTGTATGCGCTCCCTCTGCCCCACTCTACCCCGTTTTGAATGGCGTATCTAATTCGGTCCTTATGTATGGCCTCTTTTTAGAGGGGTCCATGTTTATTTTTTAAAAAATACCCAAGTAACGGTTACAGAAATGCATGAAAAAATAACTAGTCGGTTTTTTCTATTTCTTTTTGCATATCAGTAATTAAAAATGTGAAAACTCAATTTGTTTATAGTTCGCAAATGCCTTATTACTTTTACCATTTTTTTATGTACACAGAAATAATTTCAGTGCAATAATTTCGATGAAGTATGCAAAATAGCTGATTTATAAAACGAGTTCAGTGCCCACTAGCGGTCGATAAGGTCCCAATTTCAATCTATGCTTTAATTAAAATTTGATCCCGCGTGCAGGAACGCATTTTGATTGCTATCTAACGCTCTGGTCGGATACCAAAGGCGTAGAAACGGTATACTTTTCTGGGCTCCCTTGAGAGTATTTTTGATGGTAAAAGAAAATTGGAAACGGAAATTATGCTAATCTGCCTTTAAAAATTCCACGATAACTTTAGAAATCGTGAATACATGGTCCAATAATTTATCTTGTTACACTATTACCTGTCTGAGCATACTTCCACCTTCGCACTTTTTCTGTGTGTACATATCGCTTCATTTTGATCCTATCTTTCACCAGACATTATAAAAACAAGCTAACTTTGTCGCGTCCATTCCTTCCTAAACGTATTTCCATGACCACTGTCCTTTCTACAGCATGTTCTACGTCTTACCGTGTATCGTCCAAGGTCGTCACATTACCTATTCTAACCAGGAGTATCGCCTTCCCCTTAGCTTTACCTTTGACCATTACTTTATCAGCCACCATCACTCTCTTGAGTTCTACATAATTTTTCTTGACACAATCATCACACCATACTTCTTTAACCTATGCATCTTTCCTTCTACCTACACCACTTTTGAGGTCCTTGGGGAGGACTCCAGCAGCCCTGGTGGAGTTCTGCTTTCCTGGATTTCGGTGGGGAGGTCTTTTATATCGGGATACCTTTCTGTTATCGTCATATGACTGCCCCAAATTTCCTCTTCTGCTACCGTCTTTTCAAATCTACTTTCTGACTATTCCCCCCTCAATATGTACTTTTTATTTTCTTTTTCCACTCACTTCCATTTTCGCGTTCACCACACTAATTCAAGTTGAGATATAGATTTAATAAATCATTGACAATCACTGACATACGATTTGACTTTGTTTAATGTTTTGAAATTTTAACCTAACCTACACCTGATAACTATAAACTTATGCTTATATTACAAATATTGCTATACCTATACATAGTTTTTCTCTTTAGTTTTTTTTAGGAAAAACTAATTTAAATAATCCAACAATAATCAGTATGATTTTCTTTGTCTACGCCATTGGTAAATTCAATTTTACAATATTTAGTTAGTTGGTTCTCTTTTGGGATGTGATTTCCATGTGTTTCTTTATTTATTACCACCAATTTTCCACTATGCTGGACACAGGGGTATGTTATTTTTTAATTATCACTCCATTAGTGGTATTGACCAAATTCAGTAGGTACGGCCGGTGTTGGTGAATAATTATAGTAATTTTCTAATTTCCTCTCTCGCTATTAAAAATCAATACAAGAGGTTATGAATCAGACATAGCATTGGGATCTGTATCTGTAGAGTAGGGAAGGTGAGTGTAGACTCTCAGCACTTGGTCCACAATGTGACCCATTTTACATCCTCCCGAGGAGTTGTCCTTCTAGGTCATCGTCCATCCTGTCCTTCCCAGGAAGGTGGACAGGTCACTAGGAGACAGTCACTGGACCTTTGCTATTCATTATCTATATAAATGACTTACCCAAACTCATGTATCCTTTTAAATCTGTTTTATTTGCTGATGACACATTTATTTATTCCGATAAGAACTATGAAAACTTTAAGTCAATATCACATGTTATTGAAAACAAATCTGAACTATGGTTTTTGTCTAATAAACTGAAATTAAATTCAGAGAAGACACAAAAACTCTATTTTTCTTCTTCTAACCAAAATGCTTGGAGTGTAAAATTGTTGGGACTTTACTTAGATGGATCACTGTCGTGGAATTTTCACGTTGACTATTTGAGAAATAAATTATCAAGCTCGATTTTTGTACTTCGACAGCTTAAAAGAGTTGTCAGTTTCCAAATTTTGAAAACGGCTTATTTTTTCCTTGTGCACTCCCATATTTACTATGGAGTTGTACTTTGGGGAAATTCGTCGCCAACCAAAGATATCTTTGCAATTCAAAAGAGAGCGATTAGGATTTTGAGTAATATCAGTTCCCGTGAACAGGGCGTTATTTGTTCATCTACGGATAATGCCTCTACCGACCTTATTTATTTTTAACACCCTCATTGAGATCCACAAAAGTCTTGACTCCTTAACAAAAAATTCAGATATCCATAATTACAATACTAGACCAGCATGTAATATTCGTACAAATCGTTTTCGTCTGACAAAATCTCAGAAGAATTCACTCAACTATTCTCTGTATAATATCTTACCAGCAGAAATGAAATCTTTAAGTTTGAATAAGTTTAAGAGGAGTTTAAAAACGTATTTACTTAGATTTTGTTTTTACTCTGTGAACGAATACATTGAGAATTGTCAGAATATCTAGAAATTTTTTTAAATGTATTCATGCTCATTGAACATTCCTTCCTTTTTGAATATATTTTTTATCACGTGTATTTTAACCTTAATTAATATTATTACGTGTTATGTGTTTCTATTTTTATTAATAGGTATGTCAAATGTTGTACATTCTACATTCTACATTTTGTATTTCTGACTTGCTACAAACATTGTAAAAACATGTAATGTAGTCAAATAAATCTATTTATCTATCTATCTCCTCTATATCGGCAGGTGTAGGCAGTGTTGCCACATGCCTATTTTTTTTCGAGCCAGATGATATGGCGGAAACGAGCGAAATTCATACTAAAACGAGCTTTTTCAAAAATGTTTTTTACTAGTGAATACCTATGCCCCAATTCCTTCTTATTTGGTTTTGTTATAATAAACCTCTATAAAGATAAATATGAAATGTAGAATTTTTAAGGTAGTAATGTTTAAAAATATTACCTAACTTACTTTTCCATTGTAAGGTAGGGTAGGTAGGTATTCTAGCCTTTACCGTGCCTTTACCAACAACCAATAATTAACATTTAATAGCCAACAACAAACTTCCCAATAATTTACAATTTACTTTTCGAAAAACAAAGAACAGGCTGAGCGGTTGGATTGGGGTGCGTTCGTGATTTCTCTTGTTCGGCAGTGTTGCGTTCACGAATTACACTCGCCCGCTCCGTCTAATTCAAATAATCCAATCCAAGTAATCCAACACTCAACACCGTTCAGTTCAATTCACGAGAGTTCAGAAATACACAACTTCAACAAAAATTTAGCAAAATTTAAAAACGAGCCAATTTTAATAAAGAGGAGTCAACGAGGAACTTCAAACGAGCCACCTGTGGCAACACTGGGTGTAGGCCAAGACTCGCTGAACACACACTCTCTTATTGACGATAACTCCGGACACTCGCATAAGACATGCTTGACAGTTTCATCTTCCTGTTCACACATCCTGCATTGAGGTGTGTCCACTAAGCCCATAGTATGGAGGTGTTTCCTTAGTTGACAGTGGCCAGTCAGAAATTCTACTGTTAAACGTAGGTTTTTCCTGATCATCGTAAAATATTTCTTCGGCTCCAGTTTCCCAGGGTCGCCCAGGGTGATCCTGGCAAGACTGCATCCTTTAATTCCATCCCATCTCTTAAGGGATTGAGCATGGGTGTAGTGTAACGTTTGTCTAGTTCCGCAATTATCGTCAGGCCGTAAGGCTAAAGAATCGGCAATGCGATTACCTTTACTCCTGTCGTGCCCTTTAACCCACCTTGGGATAATATTGTTATCTGCCGGGGCGTTATCTAATTGGTGGTACTCTAGTACTAGCCCCGATGTAACACGTTGTCCGTTCAAGGCTAATAGGGCTTGTCTACTATCAGTGCAGATTGTTATGTTTTTGCCAGAAATTCCTTTTCTGGTTAGTTCTTTTGCGGCAATTGAGATTGAGATACCAGCAGATATAGCATTGGGATAATTATTAGAATGTATGTATGTTATTTAATTTAACTTTGACTGGATTTCCTATTTTTCTCATAATATCGCTTAAAACAATTCAATTTATTTTATTACAACCTTCAACGCTCTCCCCACTTTTTCCAATTTTAAAATTCTTAAATAAGTCATCTCTAAACATCCGTATGAAATTCCGAAACGCAACAATGGGTCGAAAACTAGACGTGCCGCTCCTTTTTCCCCTCTGTCCTTCAGCGCTATCGCCAGAACAATAAAAAACCCCCAGGTAGTCGAAAGCCATCATGACTAGACGATTTCCAAAATGACATATGGCACCACGGGGTCTTCTTTTCTGTACGTGCTGGCGTGGTCCGTCCTCTTTTCATATAGTCTGGGGGACTCGGAAATATTTATAAAAAGAAATTTCTAAAATATTCTCAAACGAAATTACAATAAGGTTTTATTTTAAATTATCAGTTTATTTTACAATTTTTTTAGATATTAAGCCAAAAAGTAAGTGGAAATATTTAGACAATTAAGGTAGACTCACATACACCTGCCTGGGTACGGCAAAAATCGTTAGCTTTTTCCAAACAACTTGTTATGACTTTGAAGAAAAATAAGTTGAAGTTTTTAATTTCATAAAATAATAAATAAAATCCGAACTCCAACGTTGGCATAAATATTGCAGACTACACTCGAGTGTTGAAGTGTAATCTTATCTGCGAACGTTTAAGACAAGGTCACTTGCTCTGAAGTGTTTGTGTTGTGACGTGATGCTACATAAATCATACAACCGGTATTCAAATACCAACCGAAATATGAGGTTAGAAATATGGGAGGAGATAACATGGTATTAATTAATATCACACTTGAAAACATTGTAAGCATAAAAAGTTTGGGATGTAGGATGTTTCTGTAGGTGTTTCTCAGTGTAAGTTGAGCTACGGAGATATCAGATATCTCTTTTTATCTAGTATTCAGCGTTTATTGTTCATTTTCATGATGTACATTGTACATGTTAGGAAGGTTCAGAGGTGGACGAGGTGGTACAGTTGCTGTCTATTCGGTCCAAAAATAAATACTTACAGTTTTTAACAATACTGCGAAATTTAAAATAATCAAATTTCTATTAATAAGAACGATGAGGCTTCCGGCTGGCTGTTCATCGCGGCCTTTGAAGCATCAAGGTAGTAGGGAATTGTGCAGTATTCCTAAAATTAATTTTTCTTAAAAATATGTGGTTCAGATTCTTCTAAATCTACTAGGATTACTGCACAACTGTAACTGTAAGAATTTGAAGGGTGGGTGACCCCATAGCACTTAGGCCACAATTGGCCCATTGTGCATCCTTCTGATGTTCAGTTTCCGTCTAGCTCGTCATCCAGCCTACTTGTTTGAAGTAGGCGATAACGTCGCCGGAAGTAAGCTCCCTCATGCTGGCTTTTGTTAG
>CAJUYI010007007.1:0-12783 GCA_910591695.1 Galerucella pusilla
TTTACTTGGTGTGTTTGTCAAGAGCGAATGCAGTTGTAATAAAGTCCATTGCCTTATTTAAACAACTGTCTACCTGTAAAAACTTATTTAAAATGGAAGACGTTAATAATACAGAATGGGACCATGAAAGAATTTTATACTTTATTGATTTATATCACGAGTGTCCAGAGTTGTGGGATCCCCGTGATAAAAATTATCATATGCGCAATAAAAAACAAGATGCTTGGGAAAAAATAGCCGCCAAATTAAAGTGCAATGTGGATGCAGCAAAAGCAAAAATGAATTCCCTGCTATCGTCATTTCGCCGCGAAAGGGGAAAAATAAAAAAAACAACAGGCACGGGCAAAGGTATGTATTGACTAAATTTTATTATTAATATGTATTATAATATTCACTTTATTGTTACAAGTAGTACATTATTATACATATGAAGTAATAATGGTGCCATTTTCAGGTCGGAGGGAGATTTATTTGAGCAGCTGGTTTACATATGAAAGGTTCTTTTATTGGACAAGAATAAACCTGTGGGACATATCAACACTGAAAATGTGAGTATAATCATAATAGTTATAAAATAGTGTGTTATGCAGCTTTCGCTCAAATGCATCAATAAGTAATAATGCCCTTACGCATAATCATTTTGCCATGGTACGCGACCATTGTTCATGAAATAGTCTGCTATTTCTTTGCGTATGGCTTGGGCATCTGTTGAACATTTCCTTGGGACTTTCTTTAAAGACATAAAGGAAGGTCCATCGTCTATTTCGTGTCTCCAACTTCCTGGTATTAATTTACCATATTCTTCATGATCAAATGTTCCCGGAGGTGTGTATGTTTGGCGAGAGGCTTTACTTTTCCGTAGATAATTATGTAAGTAGATAGTTGACAGTGTAATAATAGTTGTGTTGGGAGGTTCTAACAACATTGGCTTCCGCAATACTCGGAAGACAGCAGAAAGAATCCCAAATGCATTTTCTACAACCCTACGAGCTCTTGAAAGTCGGTAATTAAAAATCCGTTCCATTGAACCCTTTGGGTGCACCCCTGCGTAGGGTTTCATGATATTTTGATGTAAGGCAAATGCCTCGTCGCCCAGAATTACGTAAGGACAAAGTTTTTGGCGACCAGGAAGAGCTTCCGGTTCAGGAAAATATAGTTCGTTCTTAGTAATTTTCTGCCACAATACACTGTTTTTAAATACCCCTCCGTCCGATATCCGTCCCTGACACCCTACATCAGCAAACATAAAATTGTACTCTGCATCCACCAGTGCAAATAATACAATACTAAAGAAGGATTTGTAATTGAAATATTCGCTTCCTGTATTAATAGGAGCTTGAATCATTACATGTTTTCCGTCTATGGCTCCTACACAGTGCGGAAAATTCCAGACGTCTTCAAACATTTTCGCGTGCTTCGCCCAATCTTCTGAACTACTTGGCATCTGTAATTAAAGAAATTATAAAATTAATTTATTTTTATAGACCTCTGTAGAAGAAGAGGACGACAACAGTGATGGGGAAGAAGGGAACGAAGTTAATTCAGAATTAACCACAAATGAAGCGACAGAAGAGCCGAACCCTACAAAAAACCAAGAACCTGCAGATTCCCAACTACAATCCCAAAATGAAACAAGAGAGAAACGCAAACTGTTTGCTTCACCAAAGAAGGCACCGGCTAAAAAAAAGAAGCCTGCAGAGGATCCGCGAATTGCCTACGCCTTTGATGTCATTCAAAAGGCCTCAACCGCCGAAAAAAATGAATGTTCAACTTTCGGTGAACATATTGCAAGCAGACTCCGAAAATTTGATGACATGACGCGAGCTACAGCTATGCATCACATAAATAATGTACTGTTCCAAATCGAATTTGATTATTATAGAAATACTGCTGCACGCACACCACAACAACAGCAACAACAAATTGTTATTAATCCTCCACTTCCTTCGCCGTCAACTTCATTTGGTAATCCATCGTCGTCTTCAGCAACTTTTGAAAATAGCTCCCCATATTCACAGTCAATGAGTCCATTGCAACAGTATGTTCATACCTTTGCTGATTTGTAAATTATATTGAGAAATTATATATATTTATATAAACTAACTAAAATAAGGTTGAATATATAGTTAACTTACCTGTATGTGGTCTTTAAATGCCTCAACTATAGCGTTGCAAACTTCAGGAACTATTGTAGAAATACTTTGCTTTGAGACTTTAAACAAATATGATAAACTAGTAAATGAGTCTCCGGTTGCCAAAAAACGTAGGGTTATCGCTAATCTTTTTTTAACAGGTATACACTTTCTGAAATTGGTGTCCTTTTTTTGTATTTTAGGGCCCAATAACTCAATTAATCTTTGAAAGTCTTCAGAGGACATGCGACAAAAATTTTTGAATTGCCCCGTGTTTTCAATTGACAAATCACACAATAAGTCACTGCCACTGTAATGCTTTCTATTTTTAAAAATTCTTGTCATCCACCATCGGCAATTGTTCTTCTTTTTTTTTAATATGCCACTTATTACAATAAATGCAGCACTCGCTACTTTAATTTTTTGATAATCGGTCATGTTTGATATCTACGAATGAAACAAACGCACTAAACTTGGAACCTTTCCGAACATAGCCAAACGTGCGCGCATTTGGTCTATCTAGACAATTCTCCGAACATACACGAATTTTGTTCGCAAACGTTTGGCGCGGCGCGGCGCGGATCGGCGCGCTTGATCTGGACCCGCCTTAACATTTCTTCTGCTATCATTGCCCTGTCTGCCCATTTGTTTAGTTTGTCTAATTCTGATAGTATCACCTTTTTATAAACTCTTAAACATATATTGTCGTTATCATACTGTTCCCTCATCTCATTCCTGATTTCTCTTCTCCCCAAGTCGTTGCACTCTAACATTATGTGGTCCCTGGTTTAATTCGCAGTTACATATGTTTCTTCGCGTCCCTAGCTTAAAACGTTTTAGGTAGTCGCCCATGTTGCCGTGTGCTGTTAGTAGTTGCATTGCTTTGAAAGATACCTCTATTCTCTGTTTTCCAACTTCTTTACAGAATTCGTATGTTTTTCTGCCTTTGGTTGACCTCGCCCATTCATTCTGCCATTCATCTATCTTCCATGTATCCATTCTTCTCTTAATGTCCTTCTTTTTAAGATGTTTATACCCAGTTATTTCCACTTCGTTTCCTTTGCTGTTCTTTTTTGCTTCCTTGTCTGCAACCGCGTTTTCTGGGTTAAGGTTGTCGTGGCCCTTTTTCCAGATTATTCTCAAGTTCTCATCACTTTGATTTGCTTTGATTAATTTCTGAATTGCATTAGCAATCGGATTTGTTGTTTTCTTGTTCTTTATCTTGCTCATCGCTATCATGCTGTCCGTTATAACTGTGATTTTTGTTAAGTTCATGTCTATTCCCCATAAAGCACCCATTTTTATTGCTATTAACTCAGCGTCTCATATGTCTATTCGTTTGCCTGTTGTTAGCCAAATCTCCCCCATTTTTATTGCTAGGCCTATTCTTGTCCTTCCTTCTTGTTGCCTACACTGACATGCGTCCACATATATCACATTCCTGTCTTGATGATTATCATTGATCCAATTAAGCAGTGTATCTGGTCTGATTTTGTGTTCGGGTGTTACTTTGTGATTGGTGTTGTCTCTATACGTTGTAAATTCATGGTGTCCGCTTTTGGCCATAATATGTAGTGGTATCGTTCCATTTATTACTTCTAATGCCTCTGTGGGTGTTGTTATATAGGACTTATTAATCGCTAGTAAAAACGGTCTGCTTATTGCATAAAGATGTCTTTTTATTCTGCTGTCGCTGTTCCTTATCCCCCAGATTTCGGCTGCATATATAACTGCTGGGTTTATCACGCGGTCATATATTATTTTTATGTATTCCTTGTTGTGTCCATAGTATTTTTTGATCATGGCTAGTAATTTTGTTGCACTTTCTGCCACTTTCTTCCTTGTATTTTTAACATGCTCGATGAATGTTAAGTTCCTATCTATTGTTAGGCCTAGATATCTTATCTCATCTTGTATTTTTATATTCTTTTCCTTTATTTTCATTCTTGGGCCTCTATTTCTTTTCCTGCCAACTCCACCACCAGAGTTTGCTTGTATATACATCATTTCGGTTTTGTCGTCATTATATTGTAGCTTGTTGTCTTTTGCCCAATTGTCACAAGTATTCCATACTGTTTCCCATGTCTTCTCTAATTGTTTTAACGATGAACGTTTTATGATTATAATTTGGTCATCAGCGAATGCTTGTCCATAAACGTGGTTGATTTTGTCGATTGTTGCGAACCAAGATTCCATTAACGTAATCCATAGTAGTGGTCCTAAACTCGATCCTTGCGGACAACCTCTGTTGGTATTATAAGTTGAATCCTCGTTTTTTATTGCACGCTTTTGCAAGAAGTTGTAACAAATTTTCCTTAGTTTTTTGGGTACTCTATTCTTTTCCATGCAAATGTCTATTGATGGTGGCCATGCCATGTTGAATGCATTTCTTAAGTCCAGTGCTATTACCAGAGTGTGAAGGTTGTCTCTTTTGTTTTTACTTATTTCATTGATTAGTTGTTCTATAGCCTGGATTGTATTTCTTCCTTCTCTGAACCCATATTGATGTTTGTTCCATAACTTGTTGATTTCAAAGTGATGTTGTATCCTTTTTCTGAGAATCTTATCCAATATTTTACCTAAAGCTGGTAGTATACTTATTGGTCTCAGAGTTCCATTCTTTTTTGGTATCCATACGACTTTTGATATTTTCCATATTTTTGGGAAAATACTTTCTTTTATACAGTTGTTATATAATTCTAGTAATACTTTGTCCATGGCTTTATAGATATAGATGAGTGCCTCGTTTGGTATTTTGTCATGACTTTGAGCTTTGTTGTTCTTAAAGTTTAAAATGGTTTCTCTCAGTTCGGTATTGTTTATCTCGTATTCTGTAGTGTCATCATACGATCGGACTCGATTTCTAATTTCTTTGTGTGTTTCTGTGTCTTCTGTTGTGTTGTCGTTCGGAAAGTATTGGTTAATTAAATATGCGTTTATTTCTCTCTCATCAGTGGTGTATGTTCCGTCATCCTTTTTTAAGTTCGTTTTCGCTTGAATTTCTTTTCTTTTGCCCAGCATATTCCAAATTGTGTACCAATTGTTATTATCGTATGCTTCACTGATTTCTCTCTTTAATGCTTCTTCTTTCTTCTTTTTTATACATTTTTTGTATACGTTTCTATTGTTGATGTATGTTTGTTTATTAGCTTGTTTGTCGTTTTCATCGGTTTCCTGCTTCCATTTTCTTCTATCTCTCGTCAATTTCCTTTTTTTATTCCTTAGTTCATCGTCCCACCAGTCGTTGTTTGGTTCTTTACATGTCTTCTTTTTCTTTATATGTTCATTGCACATTTCTGACACTTTTATCTGTATTTTCTCAGCGTTGTCTTCTACACTTTCTTGATTGTTGTATTTTATTGATTTTAACTTTTCTTCGAAGTTTTCCCAGTCTGTTCTTTTGAAGTCATAAGTTTTTCTATATGTGACCTTGTTTGTTGTGTCCTTTATTTTGTATGTAATATATCTATGATCACTTAGTGTTTCTTCGTCTTTAACCTCCCAGTCAAGTATTGTTGTTCTTTTTACTAGGGTAACATCAATCCAGCTGTCTCCCCTGTTCGATGAGAATGTAGATAGGTCGTGCGGGTTGTTCACAATTGCAAACCCATTTATTATAGCCCACTCCATCAGTTGCTCTCCTTTTTGATCATCAGTGTTTCCTCCCCATCCTCTATTCTTTGCATTGAGATCTCCAACTATCAATGCCTCATTGTAGTTATTTATGCTATTTGTCATTTGTTCAAGTATGTCGATATTCGGTTTATCTGGTTCATTGTATAGTTGATAGCTAGAATTTTCCTGTTGTTGTCATTTATTATAATGCCCGTTGAATTTTTCGTTGTGAACTGTAGCTCTGTTATGACTTTCAAATTTCCTGTTTTCACCCAAATTTCTGTTTTGCTCATTTTTATCCCATGTTTTTGGTATCCTTTCCATTCCCCACTATTTTTGTAGGGTTCTTGAATGAAAATTATATCTGTGTTATCCTCTTGAGCCTTTTGTCTTAATGTTAACGTTGCTTTTCACCTCTTCCGGCGTTGAATTGTATAACGTTGAGGCCTATTGCGAGTACATTGTACGTCTCTTTTCTAGCATCTCTCTCCTTTTAAATACTGGGCAGTTTCTGTCGTTTGCTGAGTGTTTTCTTTCTTGATACTTCATATTCTCACAGTTGATGCAGTTCAAGGTTTCTTGTACACAATCTTTATTTATGTGATCTCCCCCACATTTGATGCATTTAGTGTACCATTTACAATGTTTGGCCGTATGACCAAAACCGCAGCAATTGTAGCATATTGTTATATCCATATATTCTTCAACGTAAACTTTCATAAGGTCGAGAAATATTGATTCTTTTCTTATTAAGTATTTAAATAGATTGGAGTTCATTTCTAATATCCAATTTTCTTTCCTGTTATCCCTACACGGTCTTTTGGTGATCACTTTCAGTGTTCTGATGTCTTCTTTGTTCATGTTTTCGATTATATCATCATTCTGAGTCAGTATCTCGTCTATTATTTCCTCATTCGTGTATCCTGCTAGTATTCCAGTTAGCCTCATCATAGGGTTTCTTTCCCCTATTTGCTTGACTTTCAAGCCTTCTTTGTTGTGTAGTGTCTTGTAAACTTTTTCTTGTTCGGCTTTGTCTTTGCTTTCAACTATAATCGAGCCGCTATATGTCAGTCTTACATTAGTTATATCCTTCTGTAGATCATGTCTATCTATTTGTGCTCGTAATTTATTCAATAGTTGCCTTGGCTCTAGTGTTTTATCTCCCTCGTTGTTATCCATCCTCACTATTGTTTCGAACCCTTGTTTACGTGTCGGCGTTTTCCACACTTTATTTTGATTTTCTTTTGTGTTTTTCTCTGTTGAATTGTTTCTTTTTACTAGTTCCGCATAGGTTCTTTTTGTTTTCCTCTTCTTGGTTTTTTGTGTTTTCCACTCCCCTTCGGTTTCGCTGTTATCTTCTTCTACTCCTGTCTCCATCGAATCGACTTGTTCATTTATAGTGTCCGTTTTATTATGTTCCCTGTTTATAAGTGTTTTTCTTCCTCTGTCATCAGTTAATTCTTTTTTCATTTCCTTGATTTCCCTTTTCATTCCTTCTATTTCTTTCTTTAGTTCTTGTATAATCGCAGTGTCTTTGTTTTGTTCATTTATCTTTTTAATCTCATCTATTTTTTGCTCTATTATAGTATGATTATCCTTCTGATCTTTTAATGCTTTTACCCATGTATCGATGTCTACACTCGGTTGTTTATTTTTATTTACCTCCTTCATCCAATCAAAAACTATGTCGATGATCTCCAGTGCGATGCAACTCGTCGCCTCATTAACATTCTGTTGGTCTCCTCTGTTGAATTGGATTTTGCCGCTCACCATTTTGTTTGTGGCTTCGTCTATTTTTTTCAGAGCCATTTTTATCCTTTCAATTTTTTTTGCGCCGTCAAATATGTTCCTGTTGTCTCTTATTGCCTTCTCTTTTTGTATTGTCATATTTCTTTCACTTGTATCATGTGTTGGTTCACTAATTTCCACCCTGTCATCTTTTTGCCTCTTTTCTGATCTGCCTTCGATCTCTGGACTATGTTCTTGTCTTCTTTTAGTTTTTATGTTCGAGTCACTATCAGAATCGTCTCTACTTTTGTTTTCTAGTGATTTACATCTGCGATTTGGGGGTGTTCTTTGTATTTTACTTGATTTTGGAATCTCCCCTTGCCTCTTGTACCTTTCTTCCGTTAGCCTCAAGTCGTCTTCTTTGTCTATTTCAGTGTTTGTTTGTTTTGTATCTTTGAAATCCATCTTAATCCCACGAGTTGGGACGATTAGTGGTCCGCCTCCAGGTGACGCCCATTCCGGAGGTAAGACTTTATACTGCAGAGGTCGTCCGGTATCTGTAGGTTTTATCGACTTCGCTGTCGGTTGTTTATAGAGGTGTTCTCCTCGCGGGCCAACCAATGAAGGTAAGCCCCTCGTTCCTGGTTATCAATCGACATCTCCACACGGTGCCCCTTTTTTCTTTTTCGTGTCGGTTGTTGAAGATTGGACCAGGTTTACGATTTTAAGCGAGTTGAGTGGCACGACTCACTCGTAGCTGTGGAAGCCGGGGTCGCTATTTCCCGTATCTTTAATCTTCTCAGATCAGAGATCCTTGGCTTTGAGCTGTTCTTAGCTTCACCGCTCATCCTCGACCTTACCGGCATGGGTGGCCCTGCTGGGAGTATATTCTCCCGCCGGCATCGCTCTCGGAATCCTCGCAACTACTGAGCCCACTCACCCCGACAAGGTCTTACAGCTCCTCGAGTGGGGGACAGGGACAGTGGGAATCTCGTTAATCCATTCATGCGCGTCACTAATTAGATGACGAGGCATTTGGCTATTGGAAATGGTTATTAAATACATGTGCCCTTGCGGGTTCAACAAGTTTTTGTGTGTTTATATTGTGTATCTTAATTATTAGTCTATTTTGTCTTTTGTGGCACTTTATCTTCGTCTATTCCACACTTCCAGACCAAAGGCTCCATGGATGGTGGCTCCCCACTCAAGGGCGCTGTGGACACAACTGGCAAGTACTCTGGGTGCTATCTTGAGCAGGTCGGAGATCTGTCGGTTGACGCCTGGCCAAATCCCTCTTGCACCGATAATGATGGGCATAATGGTGATGTTCTCTCCAACGTCTCCGCTGCAGCTGCTTCCTGAAACTTGAGATGATCGTACACCTGTTGTTTTGCGGTGTATATCGTCTCCATCGGTATGGATCCTTCCTAGTTGACTCCGATGTCAACAACTAGGGTCCTACCTGGTTGATGTACTACCAGGTCGGGCTTGTAGAGGGTACCGTCATTGTGGCGGATGTGACGTTCCTCCACTGTGGACCAACTCTTCCTAGTTTCGGAGGCAATCTTCTTCATGATCTTGTTGTGTCGTTGGATCCTCTCCCAATGGGTTGCTGGACATTGCTGGAGGATATGAGAGAGCGATTCCACCTTGTTGCAGCCGGCACGGCAACGCTGTTGGTTCGGAGGGTTAGAGGGAATTCGTCTCGTCCTGTCCACCCGTTCTGTGTTGTTTGGAGCCAACTTCTGCTTGCCTGGTCGTCCTTGGCAAGCTGCATCCCATTCGTAAATGGACACAGTTCGATGCAGCTTCGCCAATACTGCTGTTAGGTGGTGACTCCTGCGAGTTCTTGGGGACGCTCTCGTAATCAGATGGTCAGTGGTTTTCTGGAGTTGGCTAGGACGGCGTTGTGATGTGTCCTGTTACTCATCCCATACCGTCTTTCCGTGAAGACCTGTGAGATGAGTCTCCTCATCTCAAGGATACCGAGTCCTCCATCTGCGATTCTGGCATGTATTGCGGCGTCTGGCGTGTGAATGTTAAGGTGTAGTGCGTTCTTGATGAAACGTCTCACAAAGCGATCTGCTGACCGGAGTTGTTGGCCGGTGATTCCTGTGTTTTGAAGACTGTACATCAATCGAGGATTAATGGCATCTCTGATTGTTGCCAGCTTCTGGTCTGGTTTCAGTGGGGCCCTCTGAATGCGTTACAACCAAGTTGGAAGGTTGGAGAGAGAAGGCTTCAGCGTACCGAAGGTGTTGAAGTGATGTCCCGAAGATTTGAATGGGTTCATCCCGGTAGTTGCTGGAATAGGGTTCCCGTTTATGAGGTAGATGGATGTGGGGGATGACATCATCATTTTAGCGGACGAACCCAAGGAAATCCCAGCCGTTCTCCATAGAGCAGCCACTTTAGTGAAGAACCGGGTATGGAAGTCAACGCCTAAGTCTGCTGCGATGTGCGTAGAAAGACGAAGAGTGGAGCTCGTGGAATGGAACACATCCATCTACCACATCAACGGGAACCCTATTCCAGCAATTCATTCAAATCTTCGTGACATCACTTCAACGCCTCGCAACATCCTCGCTGAAGCCACAGGCCTAACAGTTCATCAAGTTAGGCACTGGAGAACAAAGGAGGTTTACAGGGAACTTCTGAATGCAGAATTGAAACAACAACATCTCCGTACAACAGCAGCTGGACCAACAAGCGCGCCCTCTCGACCACCAGATGACCCAAACGATGATGTGACTTGTACGATTCTGATAAAAATCAGGACCCAGAGAACCCATTGGTGAACAGTCAAATTCCACCTGATAGGACGCCTCAAGCCAGCCCAACGAGAACTACTGATGCGGGAGAACCAAACCCAACACCCGTACCAGAGCTTCTCAACACACACCTTCTGGCCATTGAAGCGGACCTACGATCCAGGGACGGCTGAGTATCCGGTGGATTCCTGACGGGCGGTGTTGATAGCGAATAACAGTTCTGGCACATGTAGGTCCCATTTACGCTGATCACTTTCACAGAATTGTGCTATCATCGTTTTCAGTGTCTTGTTGGCTCGCTCTACGGGGTTGGCCTGCAGGTTGTATGGCGGTGTCAAACGGTGACGAATGCCAAGTTTTTCCAATGACCTTTTGAACAAACGGCCGGTAAACTGTGTTCCGTTGTCGGTAAGGACTACTTTTGGGCAACCGAAGCGGGTTATAATTTCCCTGTATAAGGACTGTGTGACGGCTTTAGCGGATGCTTTACGAATCGGACGGCACTGTACCCATTTCGTGAATCGGTCCTGGAATACAATGAGGAAAGTATCGTGTAGATCTCGGTAGCGGACCTACCAGGCCGGCGCTGACGCATTCCCAGGGCTGGTTTCATCTGGGACGACTTATACTTCTGATAGGAGTCACAGTTTCGGACATATTTAGCGACGTCGCGGAACATACCAGGCCAGTACTATCTGGCCGCAATCCTGGCGATGGTTTTGACTATTCCCATGTGTCTGGCGGTGGGTGCATCATGCATCTCCTGTAGGATGTTACGGCGTGTCGGTTTCGGTACACACAGTTTCCAGGATCTGCTAATTCTGGCTCTGTGAGATCATTTGAGTCCCAGAAATGTCGGTATAATCGGTCTTCTCGGATACAGTAGTCGGGAAATGCTTCTGGATTCTGTTGAACTTCTTCTTTCTTCCGCTTGTACCATGAGCATCCACTTAACGGTTCTACCATTGCTATTTCTTCGGTACCTTCTCCAGTCTCGACCTGGGGTTCTCGGTATAAGGCATCGACTACCTTATTCATTTCTCCACGGCGGTATTTGATGTCAAAATCGTATTGCTGCAAGAACATACTCCATCGGGCTAGTCGGCGTGCAGGGCTTTTGATGGAGTGGAGTTTGTAACGACTGATGATCTGTGACCACGGTGAAGTGGTAACCTTCCAGGTGGGGTCGCAGTTTTTCAATCCATCAGACTATGGCTAAGCATTCTTTCTCGGTCACGGTCATGGTCGGAGGCATCTTTTTGCTGCACGAACGGTTTATCGAATTATTTTGCATCTTTGACAGCTTTTGCAATAGCTGCTGCTCCTCCTTCCAGTGTACCAAGAGTACTTAGAGCAGCAAAAATTGGTATCAAAGGTAATATTCCCCCGGTTTTTGGAACTGGAATAATGCGAGGTTTGGAAACTACTTTACTCTTTTCACTAGACTTCGCTACTTTCACTGCCATACCGATTGCTTCGCCCAATGTTGTTGGTTTGCTATTTAGATGATATTTTTTCATTTTCTAATCCATTGATTCATTTATCCCCTCTTGATAATTGTTTATTTAACTTTGTTCCCGGACCAAAAAATTTATGACCCGGTATAGGCATAAATGGTAATCGATTAACATTGTTACTTCATGAGGACTCAGTATGTAATAAACAAATTTTCAAAAAACAACATAATTGATCGATTTCTTATAAATCTAAAATCTCTTATAACAGGATTACAGATGTGAATAGGATTCTTTTTGATTTTTTTCTACAACTTGGGCACATTATCCAAATTCTACTGCGAGCTGAATTACCGTCTAATCTTCGAATGGTTGTATAAAAACATAGGTAACAGATAATTTTTGTGTCATTTTTTCTTCCAGCAGCTTACACCAAATGAGCACTTGTCTTATTGAGTATTAGATTTTTGATGTCTTAACAGCAAAATTATTATTTGAAATGTTTTTATCACCTCCTATCTTTCTGTGAACTTCTTTCAGTTCACAATTCAAACACTTTGAATTTGGTTCTTCATTATCTCCACCACATATTATACACTTTTATTGAACTCGTACTGGCATAGCTATAAAGTTAGGTGCACAACTAATGTTTGATAAATAAAACAATGAAAATATAAACAATTTTTTTCACCTTTGTAATTGACTACAAATGGGAAACCCAAATTCGTCCACATCCTTGTCCTCCGTTGTGTCGCCGTCGTCGTCTCCGTCAATATCAACGATCATCCAGAAGAGTCTTTGATTGTATAAGCCCTTATAGATCTTTGCAATGGTCAAATCAAGTGAAGGAATATAATAAGTTAATCAAGAAAGGTAAGTGGGCGCCACCCTGAATAATATTAGTCGAATTGTTTTTCACCTCACAACTCTCTATCAACAAACCTGGAAATGTTGGAAGGGAAGAAATATGAACAACGTTGTTAAATTTTCAAGTTGTATAATGATTTTAAAACTAATATCACAGTGAATAGAAAAAATGTTGTTGTTGTTTGTTGAAGCACGTTGTTTTTACTTTCCTTATTT
>CAJUYI010007008.1:0-12782 GCA_910591695.1 Galerucella pusilla
TTCTTTGAAAAGTTATATTTTTTCATCATACCGTCTTGTGGCATGTCGTGGCCTACCTTAGTATGATGGGTCGTGCAATATGTAGGAAAATATTCTAGTGAAACAAATGAATTTATTATAGTACAATTTGGTTTACAAACTAACTCTTGTATTCTATCGAATTTTATCTTCTTCAACTTTACTTTCCATCACTGAATGTAGAACCTACAAAGGGAACAATATTATTAAGAATATTAAATTTCAAAAATTATAAACAAATCGATTAATTAATGTCAAAAACCCAATAAGGTTTGTTAATTTTGTTAATTTATATTCTAAATTTATTGACTACCTTATTTAATCATATGCTGATCATAGGCATGGGTCACTCGGAATTTTAACTATCCTTACTTTTACTTAAGTACCAACAAAATTATATAAATTGCCTTTTTCTGAGTTTCTAATGAAAGCAAAAAACTGAAATTTTTCTCATTTTTAACACAACTCCCAATGCCGACTCTTAAAAGTTACAGGGGTTAGGTTATTTACACCTGGTTTACTCCATTCCACTTCTTTTTGTGGTGTTACAGTGCTAAATCTTGCCCTGTGTATTCTTGTTATCGCATGAAAAAATTGATGGTATTTTGAAATGTACAAGCAACCTGCATTCCCATTACTTCCGATAGTTACGACGAATTATGGAATTCTTATTAATAAAATTTTGGTTGAAATAAGGCGTTTTTCCTTATTCAAAATTTACCTTCTACATTCGATAGATTTCAAAAGCCGATACAAAGATAGATGTAATTCTTTATATTAGAATTTTTTTAACGTTGTTCATAAGTTTGTCAAGAGTTGAAAGATTATTATTTATCTGTCCAGTTCGTGGTCCCACATAAAAACGATGACATAATATGGGGTTCCAGAGGATATTAAAACATTTCCAAATTTATCCCAACGCACCGAGCTTCTCTCTCTCTCTATGTATGTACCATGTAGACCATATAAGGAGAACGAACTCATACGGGAAAATTGACAAAATCTGTCCTCAAAATCGTCTATCTAAGCAGTTTGTTTTATCACCGCGGCGTCGTGCAATGCAACTCCTTTACCTATTTTAAAACAGAAACGAGAATATCCATACTTTTTATATATGACAGTAGTAAAAAAGTAGTCATTACTTTTGAGAAAAACTCGAAGTAAGAACTGGAAGTATTTAAATTGTTAAAAATTGAAAGAGGGCAGAGTCTACGTTGTTGAAAATTATTGTAATATTGGTTGGTGGTGCAAATTATTTAAATCGAAGACGAGAATTGAATTGAAGAAAAGCAGAGTTTATTTGGTTACCAAAAGTAATCAAACATAAAGTAGGAAAGAATATTCATAATGATAGACTAAATTAATATACCTTACTTGTGAGAAGTCTAGAAAAAGCTCAATCGCACCCAATATATTTTACTTTCGTCCGCAAGTACAATTTAAGCGAACTGGAAGAATAAAGGCTAAAACCATTAAAAATATTAAAACTAATCGGGAACACTTATTTCTTATCAATATTCAGCTACCTAATTCCAGTCTGGGAAACTTGTGAGATAACAAATAACACATACATACATATTGGCTTAACACCCCCGAGGGGGTAGCGCCGCTTTAAAAAGCTCTCTAAATCCTTTTTTTTGGGGTGGATCAATCCCCTTTTCTTCCTTCATTTCCTTATATTTTTTCGGCAATCTGACGCAATTTCTTCCTATCTTTTGTTTTTCCTTCCACTGCCTTATTCCTATGCTATTGAGGTCACTTATAACTTCCTGTAACCACGTAGCTTCAGGTCTTCCTCTCTTCCGCTTATCACAAGAATTCCATTCCATCATTGCAAATATTGTTGACTTTGTACCTGCCCTCCATATGTGTCCCAACCATTTTATCCTCTGTTCCTTAATTTTTTGCACTATATCTTTTCCTATTTCATGTGCCAATTCTACGTTTGTTCGTTTTTTATATTCATCTCCAACTTTTTTCATTCCTAATATCATTCTCAATATCTTACGCTCTTGTATTCTCAAATCTTCCTGATGTTTTTTCGTCATTGTTAATGTTTCTGATCCATACATCAATACAGGTCTTATAATTGTTTTATATACCCTCATTTTCGTCTTCTTACTTATTAGTTTGCTTCTTAACAGCTTTTTATTGGTATGGAATGCTCTATTTGTGGCTGCTATTCTTTCTTTTATTTCGGTTCCTTTGTCTGCGTCATTATATTATATTTCTTCTATTGTTGGTTTCGAGATTATTTCCTCGTTATCCACTTTTTGTATATCTATTTCTTCCGTATCTTCCGTTTCTGTTAATAACTCTTTAAAATGCTGCATCCATATTTCTTTATATTCCATTTCTTCTTCTATTATTTTTCCTTCTTCATTTTTTATTCCGGTTATTTTGCTTTTGTGTGGTTTAGTTTGGTCAAACAGATAACACAGATGATTCAAAATAGGGTAGTGAATAATTTGTGCAAGTTCACTTACAGACATACAGGGTGATTCATTAATAATTGGAAATAATTTAATAGTAGAATCCTTATGGAGATTTAACCCAAAACGCCGAAATAAAACATAGCTGCTTACTTAGTTCCAGGGTGTTTTGTTTGAAAATTTAAAAACTATTTGTGATCAGTACTTTAAAACTGTTTTACGTATCCATTTCATATTTCGCAGAAAGTGTAGACACTGTACACCCTACTAAATTATATTAAACAAACGTTTCTGGCTCCTACTGGAGGCGTACGAAAGGGGCAAGTGACAGGGTAATTCCAGAAGGCCTAGAACTATCAAAGGTAACCCCCTAGATTTTTATTTTTAATGCCATATGAAATCAATATATTTACAAGAAATAAACACTCGTCAGAAACTAAGGCAGCAAATTGTTTTTTAGTTTTAAAGTACTGAGCACAAATAGTTTTCAAATTTTCAAACAGAACACCCTATAACTAAGTAAGCAGCTACGTTTTATTTAGGTGTTTTCGGTTAAATCTTCATAATTTGAATTTGAATACTTATGTATACTACTATTTGTGACTCTGCGCTGTGTTTGTTATATTAGTAAATCAACTTGTGAATTGCAATTTTTGTATTGTTGAAATAATGTACTTAAAACAAATTATTTTCTTGTATGATAGAAATGAGTTAAATATATTTTAAATATCTTCTGTATGTTCCTTGTGGTATATTATTCATTCTTTTTTTAATTTCTTGGGAAATTAAACCACAATATTTTTAAATTATTTATTTCAACGTTTCGGTAGCGTTCCAGCTACCGTTGTCAAGAAAAAATAAGTGGAAATTAATTTTTATCCCTAACTGACACAACAGAAAAAATTTGACAACTTTTGACAACTAGTTGTCAAATTTGTTGTCAAATTAATTTCCACTTATTTTTTCTTGACAACGGTAGCTGGAACGCTACCGAAACGTTGAAATAAAGAATTTAAAAATATTGTGCTTCAATTTCCCAAGAAATTAAAAAAAGAAAAAATATATTTTATATCGAAAACCTGTGCATGAACCAATGTCATGTGCCTATTGATTGAAAATATACAGTATTTTTTATTGTTATTGAAGATTATGATTGAGTTTCAAGGCTTGGTGCTTCATCCTACATACGTTAAACCATTTCACTATTCTGTTACAAGTTTCGTTTCTAATCCACTGTTATTTTGAGATTATAATTATGACTGATCAAACGAATTTATTATCCACACAATCATTTCTATTTCCTAGCCTTACTTACCTCACACGCGAACCGCGAACTGTCAAAAGAGCAATAAACCAGCATGATCTCGAGATTTACGATTGGTTGTTATTGTACTGCCATCTGATGTTATGGTACGGTTTTTAAACTGGTGCCCTCTAAAATGACCAAAAATTGGAATACATGGAGCTAGATCTCCTTGTATAGTCTCCATGGTCTATGTACCTTCAGCTGAATTGCTTTTTTTTAAAATTAATTATAGGCTGCAAATATATGCTTTCTTGACAATGGCTCGTTAAACTTGATAAAACTAATTTGAAAAGAATGGGAATAAAACTTATTAATCTTATTTAGCTAAACTTTTTATAAAACGCGAGTCAATATACACAGCGTTGTTGAAACGGATAAAGGGAAAGTTATGAAATTCTAGGACGATGAATGAGACTCTATTCTGCATATTTTAGAGCAAATATCAAATGTTTTTGACGTCAGCGTTTAGCGTACGGCCGCCATCTTGAATTTTTTTAAATGTCAACCTATGTCGTGTAACCCATCACAAAAAAGCTTATTTTTTTCTCTTTCCAAAAATAATCCCAATGTATAACTTATTGACTCGGATATTATGATAGAAATTTAACAAAAATATTAAAATTATAATTTTAATCAAAACTGCATGTTACAGAAATTTAGAAACCAAACAATTATTTAAGTTGCAAATACTTCATAACAATAAGTGCTCAAAATGCTGGCCATTTGTTTGTTGACAATGATACAATCTCTCTTCGAAGCTACGAATAGAATCGTTGATAATTTATGGAGTAATTCGAGACGTATGCGATCCTTCAAATCATTTAAGTTAGTTGGTCTGTTTACATAAACGCGGTCTTCCAGGTAGCCCCAGAGAAAAAAATCGAGTGTTGTCAAGTCGGGTGATCTTGCCGGCCACTCAATTGCACCTCTTCGACCAATTCATCTCTGGAGGGAAATTGTATTTAAATATTGCCTAACGTCTCTTTGATAATGTCGAGGTGCGCCATCTTGTTGAAAGTATACGCTCATATTAGAAAATAATCGATTTATTTCAGTGATAATTTCATTTTGGAGTAAGTCAAGATATTTAGCACCGGTCAGCGTACCTTCAATAAAAAACTTTCACCAAACTCACCCACACATTTACTTTTTGTATTGTGTGGATTACAATCTGACCAGTACCGACAATTATGTCTAACAAAACCGTTCAAGCAAAATGTGGCTTCATCACTGAATACCAAAAAATCTAAGAAATTGTTTTTCATCCTTATTTTTTCTGTAACTATTTCACAAAATTGTAATCGCCTATTAAAATCATCTTCGCCCAATTGTTGAAGATTTTGAACTTTATAAATATATATTGCAGAATAGTTTGTATAGACTGTCTAGAAATACCGTGATTTCTTGCCAATATACTTGTAGATGCTTTAGTGTATTCTTGTACCTCTAATACAACATCTAAAGTTTTACCTTCATTAGTTGCACTTTTCGGTCTGCCAGTCCTAGGAATATCTTTTATACTACCAGTTTCATTAATAGTTATTTACGTAACTAGTATTGAAAAGAGCGATATTGTTCAGCAAGTTTGCAAATTACGCGAGTGTTTACGTACAACGTTATATCTAATTCCGCGCTTTTATAATATTTAATAAAATCTTCAAATACAATGGTAATATTAAAGTGGATTCAAATGATGTTAGAAGTATTGTTACTATGATGTATTCACCCAGAAAATTGACTTACTTTAAATAACTGTGTCCTTAATGATGTTTTTTTCAATGTTTATAAATCTAAAATACTATTGTATTAAAATAATGGGGTAATTTTCAGTTTGAATAATGAAATAATTGTCAGTTTTGACAGTACCTAATTAATAAATTATTCTTTGGAACTCATGTAGTATCTCTATGTTGAATTTTAAACAGTTACGTAAAGTCTTTACATAACTGATATATTATTATGAAGGTTATGAAAAATGTGACGTTACCTAATGTCAAGGAGTGACTTAAAGTGTCACATTTGATAGAGGAATTAGATAAATAACTATTACTAATCTCGTCATTGTAGATCTACTTATAGGAGGGTATTTAGGATTTAAATCGTTGAAAAGATGAGTTACTTCGTCATGGGTACGTTTGCGATCAACATATCCAACTAACATTAAAATTTGGATGCGTTGTTTTTCTGATAAATGTGCCATTATTCTTAATTTACTTTTAAATTTCGTGCTAATTTGAAATTTTATGATATTTTATAGGACATTTTGTAGTAAAGTGATACATTGGGATTCTTTTTGGAAAGAGAAAAAATAAGCTTTTTTGTGATGGGTCACACGACATTTGCTCTAAAATATGCAGAATAGAGTCTCATTCATCGTCCTAGAATTTCATAACTTTCCCTTTATCCGTTTCAAAGATAATCCCTTGGTGCGAGACTTTTCAGCAACGCAGTATAATCTACACCACTGTTTCAAAAATATAAGTACTTAATGGATGCTTTTCGACCTGACTGTGTATAAGGGAAAATCCAGAGTCCGTTTCTTGCCAATTTGATCATTGAAAACGTGTATTTTATTGAATTTTCAAATTTGCTGTTCTTAAAAAATAGAGTCTTTTAGCTCACCATGTTAAGCCAAAATTTTTGGTCAAAAAACAGTAAATGGTTTATATTCATCACATAATATTGCTCCTTGAATTATAATATCTTTGTCTATCTGCAAATTTTATATTAGAGCCTGAATCCGTTTCTGAAGAATCTGACCAGACAGAAAAAACTGAAACCAAAGAAGAAAAGCAAGAGCCTCCGACAGAAAATCCAGATGATAATAAAACTGAAAAAGATTAGGATTAGTTAAATGTAAAAATAAAATATATTTATAAAATAGAATTAACGTTATTTGAAGTTAATGCGACAAATTATTTTTTGTTTTAAAACCAAGCGGTATGAGGCATTTAGAATACAGAGAAGATTATTGCAGGTTCTATTTGAATATTACTCACCTTTCATAGTTTAGAAGCATGCTTAAGATTGAACGAAGAACTATTAATTTCTGTTGCGTCAGGTAACCTCGTTCGTACTAATCGGATAAACAGACGAATGACACGACAAATATACAACATAAAGTATACATCAAATAAGAAACAATTGGGAGATAATTTGTAACGCGTTTTGCTTTCTCTGCTACCTCTGCTTACCACCTTGGCACGCCACTTCGGACACCCTCGATGCAAAATCTTTAAAATAAATGCTCGGGTGCCACATTTTTAACGTGGTCAGCTCCACGGCCCCTCGACTTCAATTGTCACTAGGTCCAGGTAGCCTCAGATGGTGTAGGTGGTTGATTGTTGTCGGAAGTGACCCAGACACGTCCATGTCCTGGGCTGAGAATGAGAGAATGATGAGAATGGTAACGGGATACTATGTGAGCCTGAACGGCTACGGACCTCCCTGATACACTAGCTCGGGAAATAATAGTATCCCATAGTCGTTGGTTCGGAGATGACTTCATTTCCCCTGAAAACTTCTGTTGTTTCAGAACAATAGTATGATCTTGCGATACGCGTAATGGCCTTGGCGATTTTCAGATGGCCTGCGTTCACCTGCATTCTTCCAGAATATAAATTCTTTGTGGCTTTGCTACACATATAGCTTCCAGGGATCGGACTACTCTGGTTCTCAGAGGTCATTGATATACCAGAAATGACTTTAATGCAGTAGCCAGGAAAATTTTTAACGTGGTTAACTCCACGGCCTCTCGACTTCAATTGTCAAGAGTTCCAGATAACCCCCAGAACTGCCGTCCCAACAAGAAAGGTCCTATCTGCAATATTTAAGTTTTGAGAAAACCAGGTTTTTGTTTTATTTTATTGTAAAACACATGGTATTTTAAGAAACTTTTCAAATTTTATTTTATATATTATGTCGGAAAATAGAATCTAATTGCTACTCATAATTTTGATTTACATTTTCCTGATTAGGGGATATTTGATAATACTGTCAGTTAGGACAATATAGTTTAGTATATGCAATTAGTTTGTTGCCAATTTTACTTACTGAATTTGTCCTAAATGAAACTAATATTTTAATACTGAACACTTCAATTAAATTGTAATGTATAAAAACTAAACATATTATTATTTATATAAGTAATATTATAAATGATAGGAACAGAAAAGAAAAAAAAGGCGATAATAGGGATATTAATCATTTTCCTCATCAAAACCATCTTCGTTAACTGGCAAGTCTTCCCAAAATTTCATACGATTTTGAGGAATGTGCGCTTTTAATTTGGATATAAGATTACTTTTTCGATCTAAAGACACACCGCGACATGTGTTACGAGTCTGCGGCATCGTTAGCGTGCCCTTAACGTACTTCATTATAAAAATATCATTTAAATCAATAAATTCGTTATCAAATTCTGTTTTGTAAGAAAAAAAATAATTTCCTCTTTTAAAATGAAGACACACCATGTCTTTTAAATAAACGCGAGAAGTAAGTTTTTTTAACTTGTATTTAGAAGTGTAGTCTGTGAAGGAAAAAAATTGTGAAATTTGCATTTTTATTAAGTTAACTTTTGACGAATTGGCTTGTTGTACCACATCACAAAAATCGTCAAAATCATATACCTTTTTCTTTCTCTTTAGGGCAAGTTCAACTTGATGATGAAAAGAGTCAGCTGCCATAAAAGTATGGCCTGGCTCGAAAAATTTGATTGATAAATTTTCTATAGCGACTTCTGAACTGTTAACTAGATACATAAAGAAACTAAATAGTGACCAATTTTTATTTTGGCTCGAACAATTGTCAAGCCAAATTGTTATGTTTTTAATGTCCCTATTTGCCTTAAAAAATGCATAAAACGTCGAAATAATGTCATCTTTGGATCTGCCAGCAACTCCCTCATGCCACAACACAGCCCAAGGGTATGTTTTAGACTTCTTTCCAAGCGAGACGAAACTCTCATTGTATGCTACGATACGTGGCGTAAATATAATTTCTTTAAACGTTTCTAAACGAGGCAGCATAATCACCTACAAATTAAAAGAATTGTGTTAATGATGCGTAAAAGCTAAAACGTTTCCTAAAAAAAAGTATGTAGTTAAACGTTATCTATCTTTTACCTTTTGCAAATCGGCAGCTACAAAAATCTCATCATCTTGTTTTATTTTCTCTGCATCTTCCTGATAATTTTTTCTGGCGTTGGTTACTTTTAGCTTATGAATTTTCCATTTTTTACACACATCACAGTTAGCAATGTTTTCTATATCAGCTTCATGAAACGTGGCTTTTTTATGTATTTCAAACTCTTCGCATTCCCAGCATTCTTCATTTCCTAGATTTGCAAAGCTGATATTTAGATCATTAGTTACAATTCTTCTGTATAATTCGTATGAAATGTCTGTATTTGGATATTTTAGTAAAAAATCTTTGTGCATAAGTGTTATGTTTATATCACTAGGTAAGTATTTCCTATTAGGAGCGTGCTCTCTTCTATAATGGGATATCATAGGGTTAAATGAATTAACATGTTCAATTATTGTGTTTCTGTCTACTTTGCGTGGGTAGGAACGCCTTCTTCTATCTTTTTTAGGTACTATTAATTTCGGATTTGTGTTACGTATATTTTTTAACATTCTGTCATTTCCTTTTTCATACCCTAATGTCGCTAAAAAAAAGTTCTTACAAACGAGTACCTCCCCGACTTTCTCAGATGTTAAATAGTATTTATAGGAATACACTCTTGATGATGTTTGATTTTTGGTTGTACTTCTTTTTTTATTACTCCGTTTTAGGACCTTTCTTGTTAGCACGGCAGAGAAGGAGGTACGGTAATTTTCAGGGGTCTAGTTTTATCCGATCCGGCAGGGTTATTGATAGAAGCGCACCTACTGGTCTTAAATAAAAGGTTATTCTCCTGGACAAACTACGGGGAAGCTAAATACTTGCAGTGAAATAACTACTCTACCATAGGGGTATTCTACACTTTAGGTCAGTGAAACACGAAGGTTCAATTATATTTTATTACAGTTACCTTTAAGAAAATTGTAGAGGATCTAAAGCAGTTTTAAGCTGTTGAAGTAAAAAAATATCAATATACAAAAGGCATACAGAAATATGAGCAGTTACGGTAAGCTACCGAAAGTATTAATTGTGTGATTTACTTTACTTCACTTTGATTTACTATCGTCAGATTTTTGTGCTTTATTTTCACCCGGTGTACACCAAAGAAAATCGAATACGTCAAAATAATTTTCTCAAAATACAGATAGGTACATTTATCAAGATTAACATTTTCTGAAAAATCAATGATTTCCATTTGGTAAGAACTTCCAAAAACACGCTGTATATAATCGTCATTCCGATAACCTAATGAATAAAATCTTTTTGTCCACGACCACCTAATAATAAGTCGATATTTTACTTCCTAACAAAAGGTATATGGTACCCATATATCTACTAGAGTGAATTATGGTTCATAATAAACTGGAGTGTATTATGGTTCATAATTCACGACTAGAGATGGGGGTACAATATGAAATAAACTTTTAAATCTGTGTATTTGGTTCAGGAAATTTGTTTCTGAAATATATCTTATCGATAAAATATCGAAATCTTTAGTATTGATACTTTTCATAACGACATTTTCTAGTATTAAGTATTTCAAAACAATATACTTATAACGGTACGTTGTATTGATACTTTACACGGTATCGCCCATCTCTATATATGTCAAATTATTTAATTTTGACGTTAGTAATACCAAATTGTTACGAACTTGCTATATTACTGCAACGATGAATTCATTCAATTCGGATAGTGGAAATGAACGTTCTTGTATACCAACTGAAATAAAAAAAGCGGCGAAATCAACGACTATAGGACTGCTGCCAGAAAAATCGAAAGATATGTTTACATATTATAACTTCATGAACTGGAGGTTAGTTGACTTTTATTTAATAAGGAAATCAAGGTTCGTGGACAAAGTATAGTATTCTACTCGCAATTTATGGCCAATATTCACTCGGGTGACTTGCGCCACGCCACGTCACCCATCATGAATAATGGCTATCATAAATTGCTCATTTAATAATACTTATACTATTATTGAAAACGAAAATAATAAACAGAGCAACTTATTTTTTAAATTTCATCACCAGAACCAAAAAATGCAATCTTACTAACTATTAAGTTATGAAATCAAGCAATTTTATTTTGTTAAATCTACATTGTATTTAAACATAAAGTGACGCGTTTCGCTAACACAGTAGCTTTTTCAAACGAATGGAGGTATAATGAGAAACTTTCTATTTATACAGTGCCTTAATACTAAATTATACGGATATTTAACAATGAAATTATAATCTATTTACAAGGAAATGAAATGAATTTGTCTAAATATGGGATTAACTGAAGTATTTAACAAGTTTACCTGGAAACTCATTCACAACCATCCTACAGGAACTGTGTTAGCGAAACGCGTCACTTTATGTTTAAATACAATGTAGATTTAACAAAATAAAATTGTTTGATTTCATAACTTACTATAATGGATCTACATCAAGTAAAAGCCTCATCTATTCAACTTATTAACTATTTCAAGACATAAGAAGAAAAAGTGGAAATTCGCCAACCAATAAGAAATTTGTACATAAAAAAATCATAATATAGTACCGAAGAATAGCAAAAAATGTAAATGAATTAAACCGTTTGTAATTGTAGACTAAAAACTTTCATCTTCACTTAGAAAGTTCGAAATTCCTCGTCGTCTAAGTCATTCTTCTGTAAGCTCGAGCGATTTCCTCCAGTAATAAGGATTTAAGATCATCACCTCTCATAATAAGATATTGCCCCAGTACATATTAGTTAAACTGGCAATGATATGGCGGAAGTCGTAGAACCTCATGACCATATTCACGCGATATTTCATCTACGGCGTATATTTTGGGTTTTTGGAGTGATTTTGCCATTGATAGGAGTTCCGATTTAAGCATATTTGTTGAAGGATTGTTGTTACATTTTTCAAGCCATTGATAAATATCACTTTTCCGCCAAGATGAAGTATTGAATGATATAAAGCATTGTCCAACACAATTAAAGATGGAGCATCCAAATTTGGTACTAACTGACCTTTTATCCATTTTTCAAACATTTCGCAGTTCATATTGTCATGATAGTCAGAACTTTTTGATGTTGAAGCAAAAATTGAGCTTGCACCTGGAACAAACCCTGTTACAGAACCAGCATGCAAAATAATAAAATGCTTTCCCGTGCCAGATCCTTTTTTTCTTTTACCACTTTTTACAGACTCATCTTGTCAAGATTTTGAGCCACTTCCATTTGAAAATACCCACGTTTTGTCTAAAAATACCACTTTTCTAAATTTTGATTTGTCATTTTCGGTATATCTTTTTAAAAACTGAACTCGCTGACTCACTATTTGTGGCTGCTCACATAAAAATCTTCGGTTGCAGTCTTTTTTATAGCGAAACCCCAACTTTCTAATTAATTTTGATAATGATTCAAGTCCAATTTCCAAAACTGGAAAAGTAATATTGGTTTTTGTTCCATATAAATCATAAATAACATCTCAAACTTGCAAATTTGCTTGCAAAATCATTAAAATAATTCCCAGTGCTTTCGCTACTGTTTCCTGCACACTGGTTGACGAATTTCCACTTTTTCTTCCATTCTCCAATTAAGCTATCAGATTAATTACTATTTTTTTGCTTGAGGATGCAAAAAACTGGAAAATTGCTTCTTATTCTTCATGTTGTCACTTTGAATTGTCAAAGTCACAAAACTGACATATTTAAATGAAAACTTAGCTGGCGAAAAACTTTAGAATCGCTGAAAACTAAATACATATCCTTTTTTTCTGAACTCGTGGTCAGCCAGAAAACTGTCGTTCGTTGCTCAAGTCTTCCCGGACGCATTTAGGCAAAACGTACCACATACTAACCATTGCTTTAAAATCTGCCGTGCTGATTGGTCCGCGACTAAACGCGGTACGTTTTGTCTAGATA